>PVIY010006026.1:0-54332 GCA_004026745.1 Myrmecophaga tridactyla | reverse complement strand
CGACGTGGAGCCGGAGTGGGATTTGCCTTGTAGCCCAGTCTCTGCTGGACCCTGCCGTAGGCGCTTTAGCAGGCAGCAGAGTCACCCTCTTGGCTCCGGACCTTGCAGAGAGGCGCCTCATTCTGAAACAGCCTGGAGAAAGTGGGCTGGGGCCTGAGGTGCAATTTGGAAGCAACTTCGTGCAGCACCTGTTGCTATCGTGCAGGTGCGGGCAGATGTTCAAGGCACGGAACCCCTCCTCCAGCAGCGCCTTTTGGGTGCTCATAGTGGAAATTGTCAGCGTCTAAGGTGGCCCCCCTTAATTGAGTCGAGTCAGGGGTCTCAGCGTGGCCGAAGACAGGCAAAGTTCCCAAGGGGGTAAAGGTAATAACTAGTGACTTAGCCAGGTGAGTTTGCCAAACCACCTGGCAGTGCAGGCTTGCTGATCCTGCGCCCCCTCCCCCCATTGGTCCCGCCATGGGGAGGGACCAGTTTTAAGTGGCTTTAATTTATAAGACTCTTTCTTGGTCAAGTTACTTCTAATCAGTTCTGGGGAGGAGCCATTCAGCATCTGAGCTGAGTTCCTCTCCCAGAAGGGATTGTAGCCCTCAGAAATTTTGACTAATCTGGTCGGACATTTCTCTTGTGACAAGGAGTCTTACCTCTGTGTGGTTTATTCCCCAGGTTCTGAAATAAGGTTTAAAGATACTTGCCTTTTTCCTGAGAAACGTTTTGAGGCACCTTCAAGCGTGAAGGCAGTTTTACAATGTCTTAGAGCAGAACCTGATAATTGTATTTTGTGTATTGACAGACTTGCAGAAGCTACTGTAAGTTTAATATAAATAAATGCATTAATTCATTTCTTTCTTAGTCATAGCAAACATCTACCTACATTTGAAAAGTGATGTTTGAACCTTCTCTGCAGATGACATGTAGAATCCTTATGTATTTTTAGTCCCCGGACTGAGAATCATCAGGGAAAAGTATTGTTCAAGGTGTGACTCACCAAGCAATGTGAGTCTTTGAAGGTTGAACTATAATCCTTCCTGGGATCCTTCCTGAAAGATCTGCTGGAAAAGGTCTCAAAAGCATCAACACTTTATGGGCATTTACTTGGCATGTACCGTACCGAGCAGCTTTGTGCTCATTTAATCCTTGCATCTTCCTCTTGGCTCACTTATCTATTAGCTTCTTTTTATAGGTAAGAAAACTAAGGCCCACAGAGAGGAAGTAACACTTCTAATAAGTGTTCAAACGAAAACTCCAAGCAGATAGCGTGATGACTCAATCTGTGCTCCCCGTACTGACTTTGCTAGTATTGCCTTCTCTCAACTTTATACTTTTCTCCAAGCCAAGTGGGATTGCCTGAATGCTATGTGAATAGGTGGCCACATTGTTAGCTAGTCGTTAATAATCACTACTTCCTGAGTATTTTATTTAGAATACTTTTTATAAGGAAGAATTTCAGATGAATTATTAAGTTATGCTAGAAGCACTGTCTTTGAGGGATAGAAGTAAGATCTAAAACATGATCGCCTACCAAAAGGAGGTGTCATCTATGTAATCTTCCATTTCCATTTCTATGGCACAGAATGAAATTGCTGGGTCTTCACTTCCTCTTGCAGAGATGTCCACTGGTACAGAGCATGGGGCTTATGTTTTCTAGAAAACCAAGGTGTTTTTTCTGATCAAGGTGTTAGGGCAATGTGGTAAATTAAATACGGGCAGGCCTTCCTATTGCTTCTCTCTAAGACCACAGCTCACTTCAGTTTTATTTCTGACCATTAAACATTCGAGGTTAATAAACACAAATTCATGACTTGAATAAAATTGATGGTATAAAGCAATCTCTCACAAATAACTGAAAAACTTATAAATATGTGTGTCCAGGCTAGGAGAGATAGTCTAAGAAAGATGTCGTGTACAACTAAAGACTCCAATCTCACTTTTTTTTTAGGTACAATTTTCAACATTATTAGATAGTGCAAAATTATTTTCCCAAACAGAATAAAATTATTTTCAGTGCAAGTAGAATATAAGAAGTCTAGTTTTTCCACATCTTCACCAACACTTGGTAGAATTGTCTTTGGCAGAATTTTAAATAATTGCCAATGAGATTCCTAGGAATGCTGTAACAAAACGGGATGCCTTAAAATCATGGAAGTTCATTGTCTCTACAATTCTGCAAGTTAGAAGTCTGAAATCAAGGCAAGACCATGCTCCCTTTTAGGTTTCTCCCCTGGCATCCGGTGGCACAGGCCTTGGCTTATGGCTGCCTTACTTCAGGCTCCATCTTCACGTGACCTCTTGCCTTTGTGTATCTGCTTCCTTTCTTATAAGGACACCAGTCTCATTGGATTAAGGGCCCACCCTACTCCAATATGACCTCACTTTTTAATTAAAAGAATTTTATTGAAGAGGAATAAATTCAAGTTGAAATTCATGAAGAAAATACAAAATTGCCATATACCCCTCCCCCCACAGATTTCCCTGTTATTGATATGTTACATTAGTGTAGTACTTTTATTACAATTGATGAAACAGATTATTATAACTATTATATAGTCCATAATTTACATTAGGATTCACCGTTTTGTATAGTTCCATGGGTATTTAAAAAAAAATTTATGCCATGCTGGAGACCTGGGTTCGATTCCAGGTGCCTACCCATGCAAAAAAAACAAAACTTCAACAAATGGTTCTGCAATAAGGGGATGAAATGTGATGCCCACCATACAGCATACAAAAAAAGATTAAAAAATTTAGTGACATATATACAATATAAAATTTAAACTTTTAATCACATTCCCTAATCTCATTTTAAGAGATATCTGTACCTGTCCAAAAGTAAACTAGAGCTACGTATTTTGAGCCTAAATACTTGTAAGTATTTAGCATAAACGAATCTTGTAAATCTTCACACTCCAAGTCTTTGAGACAAAACTAAAGCTGGAAGGCGTATTAGTGTCTCTCAATGTACAGATATAATGCTGCCTCATTCTAACAGAAAAGTAGGGCAGTAAAGTGCAGTGTTGGAGTGACAAACCCACAATACCAGAAAGTGCTTGTTCCCAAAAGGCATCCCTGCCTACGCCGGGTGGGTTCCTGGATGTTTAGTTGAAGGAAGATCTTCCCACATGGCCTTTGACAGTAGCTTATCATGTAAAGTTTGTCTCTTTACACAAGGAAGCCAGGAACTCTCACGGTTCTGCTTCTTGGTCATCCAATGCAGATGAAATAAAGTGCAACATGTCGCAGCAAGCTACATGCGGTGAAAAATGCATTCCTGTGACTTGGCTTTGCGATGGACAGCAGGACTGCCCTGATGGAACTGACGAGCAATGTGGTAAGCAAGTCTCACTCCAGTGGCATTTTCTCATCCACATGTCTGCCCTTCTTTGCCATCTGCCTTTGACCATGTCAATTCTAATGGATTTCCACCCTCAGAGTTGTTGTTCATAAAGGTTGGATGTTCTGGGAGGTTGCAGGCATTCGGTGGGTAAGGCCAGGGATGTTTCTTCAAATGTTGGTAGCACCATTGCCAAAACAAGTGGGAAGCCTGTTGGATGACAAATCCAGTGAAAGTCCGACTCTCACCTTAAATTCAGGCTTACGCATCTGGGCAGTATAACTCAACCTGGACTAATACAGAGATTCCTTTATAAGGATCTCTTGCAGAACCCAGTATACCCAGTTATTTATACACAGCAGACTAGTGAAGCTTCATAGGTTTAGAGATTTTATTAACTAAAAAACAACTTTGCAAATTAAGCTCAATTAAAACTACAATACCAATAAATCCAAGCTAACCATTTGTCACATGCCTTGCTGTAGGAAAGTTTGAGTCCCTCTGTGCTAAGTGTGCTCAAAGTCCCAGAAGTCCATACACCCTTGGGGTGGTCACTAACTGCAACTAATTTATTTTATTTTACACATTTTTATCTAAAAAAAAAGAACAATACACTTAGAACCACCAAAAATGGATATCTTAGTTAGTTCAACCATAGACATATTTAAATAAAGTATCTGTATAATTATTTTAAAGCTTACGTTTGCACAGTCAGTTTCATAAACCAATTTAAAATTAAAGCAACAAGGAAAAAATCTACATATTTGGATCACAAATTTCTTAAATTCTAAATATTAAAAACCAACTTAGGTACCAGTTGATCAGCTGTCAAAACTGTGAATGTTCTCAAAATATCAAGTAAGAAGTTTTTACAAACTACTGCAATTAATTTACTATGAGGAGCATTTGATATTAAAATATGTAATATTGCAGGTTAGAGTGAAATTTCACACTTGCTGAAATGCCTCATGCTCTCTCCCCCTCCAACCTCCACCCCCCCACCCAGTTACCCCAGTTTATCTGCTTTGGCGAGTAGGCATACTTAGGTGCAAATAGCTGAAGGTCTAATCAGACCAAAAAGGATCAACTCACAGGATGTCTTACATCTTAATACAGTATTAAACACAAAAGGAATCCCAAGAAGTAAACCTATAAATCTGTACTGTATGGTACAGTAGCCACATGTGACAATTTAAATTTGCTTAAATAAAATTAAATTCAGTGCCTCTGTCACACTAGCTATGGTTTCAAGTGCTCAATAGCCACATGTGACAAAATAAAACTTGGACTACATAGATGTAAAACACTTCCATAGTCACAAAAAGTTTTATTGGATAATGCTGTTCTAGAAGAAAGATGGGGAGGCTAAGCATCCCTGGGCTGCTAGATGATTGTCCCTTGGTAAGGGAGAGGTACGGTGTGATATTGTCAAAAGTAACATGAAAAATTCTTAGCGAGTTTAGGGTTGACTTTGGTGACCAACTGAGAATTAATTATTAAAATAATTAATTAAAATTAAATGAAATTAAAAGTTTTTAATTTGCTAATTAAAATAAATGAAATCATTAACATGATTCATATAATAAAATTAACATGAAGCCCAAACTTAAAAAAACTGCTGGTATTCTGACAAAACATGTCTTTTCTTTCTGCCCCTTGTTCAACACTGCCACCATCTGTAGAGGAAATGTGTGGTGGGCATCCACAGGCCTGGCAGTGTGACGATGGGAAGTGTGTTTCCATTAGCTGGCTTTGTGATGGCGTTGGTGACTGCTCTGATGGCTCTGATGAGGTGAACTGTGGTATGTCCAACTTCTTTTCTTGGCGGGGGGAGGTGAATGGTCCAGGAATCGAACCCGGGTCTCCTGCATGGAAGGCAAGCATTCTACCACTGAACCACCCGTGCACCCTGTCCAACATGTTTTTATCTTCAGTCATATTCTCTCTCTTTATTAGCAGCATTTATGACTATCAACAGTATGAAGCAAAAACAAGCAAGGCACTAAGTACACTTATATCAAATGTGCTAAACCCAGGCATTAAATTGTCTCTGTTGCTACAAATGACTATGTTTTGCTCCCTTCTTCAGTTTTCAGAACTATCTAAAATGAAAAATAGGTCTTAGTCTTCTTGACTTTTTGAAGGTGAGGCTTTTTTTGAGGGGGATGAAGCGTCAGTGTATAACATTTGGTATGTCTCCAATGGTCAGCAACTCTTTCAATTCTTGGTTTTCTCTAGACCAAGTCCATGAGCAAGTCATAAATACCTAAATAAAGAAACAAGTCCATAGTTCAGCAGTTCTATCTTACTGGAAGCCAACTCTTGCCTTTTAAAATATTGACAGCATGCCCAGACCATAAAGTCCAGTGTCCAGGAAATTCTCGGTGTCTTGATGCTTGGGAACTCTGTGATGGCCATCAGGACTGCGAAGATGGGTTTGATGAGGCCTCCTGCCCCCAGGTCCATTGCCTGGCTGGCCAGTGGCAGTGCAAGAACAAGGTGTGCATCATGGCTGGCTGGAAGTGCAATGGCATCAACGACTGTGGTGACTCTTCCGATGAGGAAGACTGTGGTGAGTCTTGCTTCCCTCCTTCTGTTTAAAGGACAGGTGGTTCTACGTGGGCTGCTTTGTTGCATTTTAATTCCTGTGACTGAGGCTGCCATCCTGTATCTAAAAACAGGATGTTTCCTAGCAATAACCAAGACTTAAGACTTAGCTATCCATGGAAACATAAAGCAGTGCTTGAATGTGAGTCTGCAAGGATGCTCTTAAGCATTGTGTAGAATGTTTTCACTATTCAACCATGGCGATGCACAGAACACCTGCACATCAGTCTAGGAAGGAAGCCCCCTAACAGATGACTCATGCCTATGCAGTGACTCAAAAAAAAGGGAGAAAATCCTCATTAAAGGAGGAAAAGCTCCATGTATTTAGTGAGTACTACATTCCTTTCTTTTACGCCTTGTGTACAATGTGGTAGTACCTCAGATTTCTCAATGAACAGCAATCCCATTAAATCTTCTTTCCCAGGGTTAGATCTGCCATAATTAAAATTTTCATATTCTAACTTTAAAAAAAAAGTAGAGTGCGGCTGCTGTGGCTCAGCAGGCAGAACTCCGACCTGCCGTGCTGGAGGTCTGGAGTTCGATCCCTGGTGCCTCCTGCCCATATGCAAATTAAAAAAAATAAAAATAAAAATAAAAAAATAAAAAAAAGTAGAAAGATGGTTTCTTAGAGGATGCTTCTTTTATGGCCAGTTTTGACTGACTTTACCTCAATTAGAACTATTTAATACTAGCTCAATTAAGTTTTTAGAAACAATTGTGGTGATATCTATATCTATATCAAAAATTCCCATTTTTAACCATTTTTCATTGTACCTTTCAGTGATATTTACTTTCACAGTTTCATGCTACCATCAGCACCATCCATTACCATGACTTTTTCATGACCCCAAACAGAAACTCTAGACCTATTAAGCAAGCACTCCTCATTCCTTCCTCCCTCTTACCCGTGGGAACCTCTAAACTATTTCTTATGTCTGTGAATTTGCTTAGTCTAGATAGTTCATACAAGTAGAATCACACAATATTTGTCGTTTCTGGCTTATTTCACTCAATCTAATGATTTCAGGGTTCACCCACGTTGCAGCATATATCAGAATGGCATTCCTTTTCACAGCTGAATATTTCATTATACATTTATACCACATTTTGTTTATCCATTTATCACTTGATGAGCACTTGAGTTGCTTCTACCTTTTGGCTATTATGAGTAAAGCTTCCAAGAACATGTGTGCACAGGTATCTGCTGAAGTTTCTGTTTTCAATTTTTCTTTTGTATATACGCCTGGAAGTGGAATTGATAGATTATGTGGTAATACTATGTTTAACTTTATGAGAAACTGCCACATTCTTTTCCACAGCAGCTGTACCATTTTACATTCCCACCAACAAGGAACAAGGGTTCCAATTTCTCTGAAACCTCACCAATACTTCTTATTTTCTGTTTTTTAAATAATAATCATTCTAGTGGGTATACAGTGGTATCTCATCATGGTTTGGTCTGGATTTCCCTAATGGCTAATGATGTTGGGTGTCTTCTCTGTGCTTATTGGCTGTTTGTATCTCTCTTCTTTGGAGAAATGTCTGTTCAAGTATTTTGCCCATTTTTTTTTACAAGTGGATTGTTTGTCTTTTTGTTGATGCATTATAAAAGTTTTTATATATTCTGGATATTAAACCTTTTCAGATATATGATTTTCCACCATTTTCTCCCATCCTGTAGGTTGCTGAAGGTGTCTTTTCACTTTCTTTGATGCTGTCCTTTGTTACACAAGAGTTTTTAGTTTTGATGAAGTCCAGTTAATCTCTTTTTTCTTTCGTTTGCTTGTGATTTTGGTGTTCTAAGAAACTATTTTCAAATCTGAGGTCATGAAAGTTTTCCCCTATGTTTTCTTGAAATAGATTTCTGATTTTAGCTCTTGTGTTTAGTTCCTTGATCTATTCTGGGTTACTGTTTCTGTGTTGCCTGAAGTAGGGTTTAAAATACATTCGTTTGCGGGTGGAGATCCAGGTTTTCCCAGAAGTATTTGTTAAAGTAAGTATTCTCTGCCTTTGCCCTGTTGAAAATTAATTGGCCATAGATGTGAAGGTTTATTATGACTCTTATTCTAGTTCATTGATCTATGTGTCTACATTTTTGCCAATGCTGTATTGTTTTGCTAGTTGAAGCTTGGTAGTAAGTTTTAAAATTGGGAAGTAGGAGATCTTCAACTTTGGTCTCTTTCAAGTTTGTTTCGGCCATTTGGAACTCCTTGGAAATCCATATGACTTGATAATTGGTTTATCCAAGCCACTGCTGGAATTCCGATAGCATTGAATTTGCAGGTTGCCTTGGGTGATAATGACATCTCAACAATATCAAGTCTTCCACCCCTTGAACATGGGATGTCTTTCCATTTATTTAGACCTTCTTTAATTTTTTTCAGGAGCGTTTTACAGTGTTCAATGTGTCTTTCACATTCTTGCTTACATTTATTCCTAGATACTTTTCTCTTTTAGATGCTATTGTAAATGGAAGATGCTGTTGTAAATGGAATTACTTTCTTAATTTCCATTTCAGATTGTTCCATATCAGATTATTCATTGCTGGTGTATAGAAGCATAACTGTTTTTCGTGTTGATCTTGTAACCGAGCCCTTTGACGAATTCATTTATTAGCTAGTTTTCTTGTGATTCTTTAAGAGTTTGTGCATAAAGGATCATGCCGTCTATGAATATACGGAGTTTTACTTCTTCCTCTGCAAGTCACATGTTTTTTATTTCCTTTTCTTGCCTGATTTTCCCTGGCTAGAACTCCCAGTACAATGTTAAATAGAAGTGGTGAAAGCGATGTCTTTGTCTGGTACCAGATCTTAAGGGGAAAAAGCTTTCAGTCTTTCTCCATTCAGTATTAATGGTAGCTGTGGGTCATTAGATTTCATACTGTTTCAATGCAGTGCCCAGCTGTCTTAAACTATTTCTCTTTTCATGGATAGGCTCCAGGAATCAAACCCGGCATGGCAGGAGAGAATTCTGCCACTGAGACACCGTTGCACCACCCTGACTTAACATATTTTTGAAAAATAAAATCTTAAATCCTAATTCCTTGAAAAATTTGCTTCAATAGATACAACACTTGCTCCTACCTAGAATCACCATGGGCTATAGATACTGTACCTTGCCTACTGAAAAATTTGTCTATTCTTCCCCTCGTACTAAGTATTAATGACAAAGGATGTTGAACTTCCTGCTCAGCTTCCTGTCCAGAAGGCATGCTTGGATGTGATGAAGGGAGATGCATCCTAGAATCTCTGATATGTAACGGGGAAGCAGACTGTGCAGATGGTGCTGATGAACCAACTACATGTGGTAAGAAACCACTTGCTTTGCTTAAGATGGGAGGAGAAACAGTACGATTAAATAGCTTAATGCCTTCCTTGCCATAGGGGTCTACTCTCTGAGAAAATGCTTCAACTAAAACTTGCACATAAGCAACTATCCCTCAGTGAGGAGTTCCTTACATTTTACAAGTTCCAGTCCTTGGCTCTGCTTTTTTTGGCTGTGAGCTAAGATTACCTGCACTGTAAAACTTTTTTTTTTAAATAACTTTTATTGTGAAATATGACATATATGCAGAAAAGTGATAAATATCGAAGTACTTAAGTAGTTATAGAGCAAATTGAAGGGTACGATATGGGTTAAAGTTCCACGGTTTCAGGTATTTCCTTTTAGCTGTTCTAATACACTAGAGACTAACAAGAAATATCAATTTGATGGTCTAGTAATGACAATGATTTGTGAAGTCCTATCTTCTCTGTTACAATTTCTCCCTCTCATTTGACCCTTCTTCCAATCTTCAGTGGTATTTAGGCAATAACTGTTAAGACTTCTTCATGTTGTGAAGGGGTGTTAACAATATAGAGTGGGATGCAACTGGTTGGTATTCTTGGGGAGACTGGTGCCTCTGGGTTTCAGAGATTATTTGGCGTAGGAATCCATCTGGAGGTTTTAAGTTCCTGAAAAATAAACTTAGTGAGTGAAACGAAGATGTGACTCACCCAATTGTGGGTGTGACCTTTGATTAGATGGAGATGTGACTTCACCCATTCCAGGTAGGTCTTGATTAGTTTACTGGAATCCTCTGAAAGAGGAAACATATCAGAGATAGCCAGAAATGACAGAATCCTCAGAGCCGACAGAAAAAGATCTGCTGGAGACTTCAGAGCAGAACTGACACAGATGTTTGGAGATGCTTGGAGCCCAGCTGACGTTGCCATGAGATGTTAAGGAAGCCAGAACTTGGAGAGAGCCAAGAAAAGCCAAGAGGTGAAAGCCAGCCCTGGAGAAGAAAGAGATGAAAGCCAACCCTGGAGGAACCCTACAGGAACAGAGGCTGAAAGCAACAGAGCCCAGAAATAAGGGACCAGCAGATGCCAACCACGTGACTTCCCAGCTGATAGAGGTGTTGCTGACCCATCGGCCTTTTTTGAGTGAAGCTAACCTCTCATTAGTGCCTTAAGTTGGATATTTTATAGGCTTAGAACTGTAAACTTGTAAATCATTAAATTCTCCTTTTAAAAGCCATTCCAGTTCTGGTATATCGCATTCCAGCAGCTTGCAAACTAAGACAGTTTACCTACCAGTCTCTACATTTTCTCTAGCACTTAAATATTTTAGTCAATTTGCTTATTTATTTTGAATCTTCAGATTTTGTTATCCAAGATTGTCCAAAATAAACAATGTCTCGCAGCATCCTAACTTAAGTGTATAATCATCATCACTCCCAATTTTAGACAATTTCATTGTTCTGAAGAGAAAAGGAACAGACACATCCACACCAAAGAGAAAACTCAAAACACCCCATGGCTCTTATCCCCCACCCCAAAATTATTTACCTATAGTATTATTGTGGTACAAGTGAGGTATTCCAGTTAAATATAGTCCATAGCATGAAAAAGCTGTTTTTCCCATATACCTCTCCATTATGAACTTTTTGTCATGTCATACCTTTGAAGTAGTTTACACAAGAACCTATTTATATTTGTAGTGCTAATCGGTGAGACACATGACTTTAAACAACCCATTTTAATCATGTTCAACTTCAATGTGGCACTATTATTTGTAATCCCACTAATGTACAACCAACAGCTCTATCCATTCCCATACATTTAAGTTCAACTTTGGTAACAAGTCTGTACATATTAGGTAATCACTCTTCCTTCTCTAGCTTCTGTCTGTCTCTAGGTCCCCTATAGTCTACATTTTAAGCCTGAGTTTACATTTTCTAGAGGGGTTCATATTAGTGAAGTTATATAATATCTATCCTTTTGTGTCTGGTTTATTTCATTCAGCCTATGTCCTCACCATTCATCCATATTGCCACATGCTTCAGGACCTCATTCCTTCTTTCTGCTGCACAATATTCCATTGTTTGCTTATACCACATTTTGTTAATCCACTCATCTGTTGATGGACACTTGGATTGTTTTCATTTTTTGACAATCGTGAATAATGCTGCTATGACCATTGGTGTACAATTCTGTTTATGTCACTGCTTTCAGCTATTCTGGATATATACCAAGTAGTGGAATTGTCAGATCATAGGGTAACTCAGTATTTACTTTTCTCAGGAACCTCCAAACTGTCTTCACAGTGGCAATACCAACATACAACCTCATCAGCAGTGGATAAATGTTACAATTTCTTCAAATCCTCTCCAACATTTGTAGTTTCCTGTTTGTTTAGTGACAACCATTCTTATAGGTGTGAGATGAAATCTCATGAAGGCTTGATTTGCTTTTCCCTAATAGCTTATTTGCTTTTTAGACATTTGTATTTTTTCTTAGGAAAAATATCTATTCATATCTTTGAAGCCCATTTTATAATTGTGTTGTTTGTTCTTTCGTTAAGTTGTAAAATTCTTTATATGTATTAGATATCAACCCTCTATCAGATGTATGGTGTGTTAGTCAGGGTTCTCTGGAGAAACAGAACCAACAGGAGAAATCTGTAAATATGAGATTTATAAAGGTGTCTCATGCAACCATGGGAATGGAAGAGTCCAAAATCCGTAGGGCAGGCTGTGAAACTGGTGGCTCTGATGAAGTCTCTGGATGAACTCCACAGGAGAGACCTGCTGGAAGAAGAAGCAGTGAAAGAGTCTCTTCTTCTTTAAAAGGCTTCGATTGATTAGACTATGTCATCATGGGAGACACGGATGTAATCAGTCACGGATGCAATCAACTGACTGATGATTTAATCAGCCAGCCACGAAATATCCTTGCAGCCACGGTCAGGCCAGTGCTTGCCTGACCAGACAACTGGGCATAATCGTTTGGCCAACTTGACACGAGAACTTAACCATCACATATGTTTCCAAATATTTTCTCCATTGAGTTGGCTGCCTCTTCACCTTTTTGACAAGGTCCTTTGAGGCACAGAAGCATTTGATTTTGAGGGGTTCCCATTTATCTATTTTTTCTTTTGTTGCTTGTGCTTCAGGTAGCTATGAAGCTACCCTCTATAGGTCTTGAAGATGTTTCCCTATATTTTCTTCTAGGAGTTTATGGTATTGGCTTTTATATTTAGGTCTTTGATCCATTTTGAGTTAATTTTTGTATAGGGAGTGAGGTAGGGGGGTCTTCTTTCATTCCTTTTGCTATGGATATCCAGTTCTCCAAGCCCCATTTATTGAAGAGACTGTTATGTTCCAGAATATTCTGTTTGGGTGCTTTGCCAAAAATCAGTTGACCATAGATTTGTGTGAGTGGGGGATATTTATTACTGTAAGGACTGTAAAACTTTGAGGACTGTTCTCATTTTGTAACCTTAGGGTCATAGACTGGCAAAATTCCTCAAACTCTACTGCTCCTAAAATTCTGCCATAAAGAATGCCATTGAGGAGCATATAATTTGTTCAAAACCAAATGGAGAATTCTCTAAGGATATAACAGACTAAGGAATTAAGAAGTAAATTTCCTAGTGAGGAGAGAAACTACTGATCAATCAGCTCTGACTTTTTGTCCCTTGTGACACTCACCGTAATAAATACAGATAATTTGGGGTGTGGGGAGGACATTCCCCCCAACCAGAAAAATTTGTCATCCTTTTCTAATTTCCCCCCAAACATCTGATTTTTCATATGAATGATGAGACCTCTTTAGTATTGTTAAAGGCTCTCAAAGACACTTTTTACTAAGGAAATAAAAACTTGTAATACTGAGAGCATAAACAATGGGACGGAGTTCAGGTTTCTGATCCCATGTATATAAATAATTAGTATTGATAAATTAGCCTGTCATTTCTTGAGGTCAGAATCCTAGTCACCATAAATCCTAGAGAAAATAGATAAAAGGTTGCTGGTTCATCTGCAGCTGAAGGATATACCAACATTTGAAATTCCCCAGATTGTCAACCTAGACAGAATCCATGGATTCCATCTTTTCCTCTTCCACAATCTTCCCTCGCAAACTTCCCTATACCCTGAAAAGAGGACAGGGTCAAACATTATTCTTAAGCAATTGTCTATTTCTTGCATAAGTATGGAGGGTATGATACGAAACAGTTTAAGTAATGCTTTTATAATGACATCTCCACTGAGTTTGATGTGTTGACAGCTTCCCTGTATCTGCCAGGTAAGAACTGCTCTCTGGACAATGGAGGCTGCGAAGGGCAATGCAGTGACACAAGCTGGGGTGTCCAGTGTGCATGCGGAACTGGATGGCACTTACAGCCTGATGGCCAGAGCTGTGGAGGTCAGAACTCACTTGGCTCATCTACTTGGAGGGGAACTGCAGGTCATCGTTGCCTCATGAGAAAGTGCTAAATTTATCATCCGCCCCTTATAGAGTGTAATGATTTCAGTTACGGAAGAAATACATTTGTCACTTTATGGCCATGCCTAAGGTATTTGGCATAGGTGGCAGGACAGATTCTGAAATTAGAACCCATTATATGTTAGTCCTTGCTTGTTCTTACTAAGCAACCTTCTCCAAGTCACTAGATCTTTCTGAGTCTTTTCTCCCCTTTGTAAAATGGGATGAACGGCACAAGAGTGACTAAGATAAACTTCACACATTCTATTAAATAATAATTTGAATGAGTGATAGCCATTACCTTGTAGCACTTGCCCATAAAAATAGGTGATAGTATTTTAGGTTACAATGTGACTAGTAAAGTAAAGGATTTATTGGCTTGATGCTTTGGCCTAAAGGATAGATCGGTCTTGCCATCTCCAGCCATGATTTTTACTCAATAGTTCCCTCTCTCTTCAAGGGGTTACCTGCAGAGGTGGAAAGGATGCAAGAGGAAAGGGTCTGGTTTATTAGATGGCATAGAAGTTATACTAATCAAGATTTTAATATGAAGAATCCATCAAGAGTTTTAATGAGCATATTCTGGACAAGATAACAAAATACATAAATTCCTCATTAGAGGCATGATGCCAGTTTCAGCTCATGGACCTTGGGAGAATCTGGATTTTGTGCATAACCTAAGTTTCTGCAGCTCTGTTCTTGGGTTTCTGTCTCATTACATGACTTGACTGGTCACGGGACTTGACTTGTAGCTATACTTTGATTATTCTTCTCCTGGGATGGGAAGGCATTATTCTACTACAGGATCCTGTGGTTTTGGAGAAAGGATATATTTCTAGCAATGCCCCTAAAACAACATATCCCTTTCTACTAAACAAAACAAAGCTCTTCTAATCTTGTGACTCACTCCCTAAGTGCCCCTGCCATAAGGCTTTGAGAAAAAATAGCACTGCATCTAACTTCTATAAATTATACCTGTGAGGCTTAAGCCTTTTCCATCATCTTGGATGAGATGTCCTATGGTATTAGTAGTGAATGACGGGTGCTGACATTTGTCATTCTGAATTAGACTCTGACTGACTTCATGAGCGACATGTCTCCAGGAATATTGCTAGGGTAATGTAGATTTTATTCTGCACCAGCAAATGTCTGGGGTCCCTATATTGATGTTTCTACTAAGCTATGTTCACAGGAGTGGGAATTCTATTAAGGCTGGGCCTGGCTATATTCCAGCTCTTGGTACAGTGATTTCCATGTAATAGTGTTCAGTAAGCATTTGAAAAGTGGCCCAAAAGAAAAAAACACTGAAAATACTGTTTCTGGCTCTTCTCTAACTTCCTACTGTCTGCCATCAGACATAGACGAGTGCTCCATGGCATACGGTCCTTGTGGACAACTCTGTCATAATGTGCCTGGCTCCTACTTCTGTGACTGTATTCAAGGTTACCAGCTCTACAATCGCACCAATTGTCAAGTTACAGGTGAGGTTCAATACCAAGGCAAAGCCTACCTCTTGCTTTATTTTTATCAATAATTACAAGTCAAAATGGGATAGACAATTCATTTTAAGGTCCAGTATTAGAGCTATGACTCTATTCTTTCCATAAGGAAGATGAGTATTTGTTACCAATTTGAGGGTCAATTGTTATCAAGTGTCTTTAAAATGACTTATTCTATGGGCTATGAAACTAGGTGTTCTAGAATTGAACCGATACAATCTTAAGTTGTCTTCTGCTTCTTTAACACTGGGGTACTTGATTGCACTTGGCTATTATGTATGAGGCATTGAAAGGAAGTTTGTATAAGTGGTGAAAAGGTCTGAATCTGAAATGAAATAAGGTGGTAAAGTTCAGAGATTAGTTTAATGCATTAGAGATCACACGATGGCAAGAGACCTTCCGAGCTGGTCAACTAGAACTCCTCTGAACACCACTCGGTTCAGACTTCAATTTGGGTGGTGTAGGGTTAAGGGAGGTACAACATCTTTAGTTAAAGGGAAGATGCAAATGAAAGTTTCAAAGTAATGTCACTACTATACTTCTACTTCTGTTGCAGGTGATGCTATTAAAATTCTTATAGCAGCAGATCAAGAGCTTGGTATTCTAGACAGAAGAACAGGCATCTATGAAACTCTAATGCATATGAAATCAAGGCCTAGTTCTGTTGCATATGATCTTGAGAGAAACACATATTTCTGGGTGGATGAAGTCTTAAATGTGTTTATGCTTGGGAAGCTGACCTCTGTCCCCCTCTATCCAGGTATTTGTGTTCTCATTAAAAGCCCTAGCTTTTTAAATGTTCTTTAAACATAACATAAGAACTGTATGTATAGTCATCCAGATGCCTTCTTATGTGACTCATCTGATACAAAGAATAAAATACATAAATCCAGATTTGAGATAAGACTTTTGTAGTTTTGCTGCATGAGAACATGGAAGAGCATAACTTGAGAGAATAAATGGCTATTAAATCAGACAGAGAGTCTTGGGAACATGGGCTCAGGTTTAAGTTACTCCTAGCCTCGTCACTGGGCATGTGACCTTGGATGAATTCTTAACCCCTTTGGATGAGCTTCTATAAGATAAGGGAAGCAGCACTTCCTTCACTGTGTAAGGGGGGATTGCACTAAATGATGCATGTGAAAACTGTGCATAATATGGGGCACGCAGAAATGCTCTGGAAGCAATTAAGAGTGAGCATTAATGACAGATTCACTGGAAACTTCTATAATAAATATTCTCTAAAACTGAGGTCACATTCTTCTGGATTCTTTGGTTATGCTTCCTTAAGGTACTTCTCCTTCTCTTCTGCTCATCATATACTGGAAGCACTGTAGCACATCTTTGGCCCTTACTTCCAATGTCCTATTTGCTTTATTGTACGGGTTGAAATCAGATGATGTAGAGAAGTTTTGTTTAAGTTTAGGGTGAGATAGACATAGAACAGTGTAGGAAAGTAACACTGTGTCCTGTGTCCCTAGAATTTAAAACAGTGAATAGTATCTCTGTTGACTGGTTCACGGGGCAGCTGTATTGGACCAGCAGCTATGAAAAGGTCATCTGTGCTGGCTTAAGTGATGGCAGAGGCTATGTCAAAATCTTGGAAAAGGATCTCACGCCAGAGCAGCTAGTAGTGTTTCCTGCAAAGAAGTAAGTAGCATACATTTTGCATTATATCCAAAATCATTGGTTATTTTTGATATTTAAATTAAGAGAGCATGTCAGCCTTTTGCAACTTAGGTCTTATTTGCTCCCCAAACTTCTAAAGTTTGAAGTCTCAATCAGATTTTATGGGGCAGACTTTTCATAATATACTTAGCCTAGAAGCCATAAAACTGTAGTATTCTTAGCAGTGCAATGATATGAGGGCTGTATGAGAGCTAAGGCAGCCTCCTTCAGAATAACGTGTGTGTGCATGGGTGCAACTGAGGGGATTCTCTAACACCTTGTGCTCTTGCTTTTCTCAGGTACTTGTACTGGGTAAATCAAGGGGAGAAAGGTATAAGGACTATCGAAACAGCAGGGATGGATGGGTCTGACAGGAAGGTGCTTGCAGTTATAACTGGGGAGGAGCCCTTTGGACTGACGTTGGACCATGTAACTGGCAGGCTCTACTGGATCAGTGAATTTAAAGAGGTACTGCAGATGGGTCCAGAGGAAAAGTAAACTTTTCTTGGGTGCTTGGTGTTGACTTTGTAGGTTAGTACAAAGCTCTCGTAAGTCCTGCACCAACTTGCTGAAGTATCATCTTCTGGCCAGGAAAACTGAGAAAAGCACAGTATCTCTAGGGTAGAGCCTGATGGTGTCAACATCGGTTAAGAGTCTTAATGTGACTTTCTTAAGCACTCTGTAGTCAAACTGAATTAGCACTGAAATTTCCTGATAGCATAATTCATGTTCTATGTTGTACTTAGGATACCAAACCTTTCAATTTGGCACACCACTTCCTTGGAAGCATATGGTTACTTAAGTACATAAATGCCTGCTACTCATATTTATAGGTTTTTGTAACATTACAATTCATGTTATCTAGTTTGGGGGAACATGAAAGCAAAAAGCCAGTATGACATGAGTCATGTTTTTAGGTCTATTAACTAGCTATGACTTTGGCTAGTCATGGTGCCTCTTCAAGTGCTGAAGAATTTACCCCTCTGAAAGCAGGTAGAAATACATACTTCATAAGGCAGTTTGAGAATGCAGGCAATGGATTTGCTGAAATGCCTGGGTGCAGACAATAAGTTTTAGCAATTATTTGTACAATACATCTGTGACCTTAATTTGTTCAAGCAGCTGCAGTCCAATCTACTGACATTGGTATAAGTCTCCATTAATCCTAAAATGAGTTCATCTCTATCAAGTGATATCACTTAAAGATATTTAATGTGTCCCAGAAACTGAGGTGACGCTGATATAGCACCTATTGTAATGATGCCATGCTCTTACTAGAATCTAATCCTTCAGTCAATAGAGATGATAAAAGTGGACGGCAGTGGGAGGTACACCTTTCCTGAGGCCTTCTTGGAAGATGAAGATCCAGTTGGACTAGCTGTGTTTGAGAACAGCTTCTTCTGGGCAAATAAAATGCAGCTGTTTCGTACCTTGCCCCACACCCCAAAGAAGAAAGAGGTGCTATTAAATGGCTCTGTATCTGCTTTCTCTATCCTCCACAAATTCCAGCAGCCTAGGAGTAAGTAAATGGCTTGCTTTTAAATTCTTACGAATCAGAATGTACACTAAATAGAAACGGCCTAAAATTATTACTTTAGCATATTGCAACTTGTTGTTTTGAGGCGGGGGAAATGTCCTAGGTATCATTCCAGACTTAACACAGCACCTCCAGGTAAAATGAACTGAATGAAAGCATCAGTCGGGAAACTCATTCTAGGCATATTCCTGGTGCCTGTCCAATGCATTGGCCAGATTTTTAATGTCCAAAATATATAAAATGTATAGGAGATAATAAGCTGCTTCACAGGAGTACGACAGCTTATTTTCTGACAGAAAATTGAACCAAGCCTCAGCGTCCTGCCAATAGGAAGAAGCCCAATATTCATTGGCTAAGAGTTAAGAGCTTGAACTTGTATGTTGAATATAACTCAGACAATTCTTTTTAAATAGGTCAGAGAAACTACCCAAAGTAGAGATCATAGACCACTATTTACAGTTGATTTTTGTGATTTGCAGAAGTTATGTGAAATAAGGAGATGATTCCCTGCTACCCTCTGGTCACAACATTTTGTCAATCAATGCATAACCTTGTTTTATTTGCAGTTCTGTTGAAGACACCTTATTTAATATATATCATTGATTCATTAGCATTAAGCTCCTACAGCACTGTAACTCTATTTAAAATACAGAAAACTATTTTCTCTGTAAGACACATCACAGCTTTCTTGCACTACTAACACTAGAGAACACTTCAGCACTACTCTTGGGGCCCATTTCAAACAGCAAAATCACCAAATAAAGACACAAAAATGTGACAAATGTTGCAATAAAATATGCCACAAAAGGACACTTGTTTACAGTGTGAGAGCTGTAATAAAAGGCAGAGCATTGCCTTGTTTGATGTGTTTGTCAGCTGGAAACATGCATGCCGGGTGAATAACAATGTTCACTGCTCTGCAAATATCTGTGAATGACACTGAAAGCAGCACAGGTATTAATTTTGGTGTTACAAATAAATTTCTTTGAGTAGGTGAATTTGCAAATGTAGAATCCGTGATTGAGGAGGATTGAATGTACCTCTGAGTCTTCCTGTAAGCATGTTAGCCAATCATTTGCCTTAACTCTTCAAGGAGATGTTGGTTGAAGCTTAATTTGCTCTAACACAATATAGAGAGACAATTGTCATTATCAGAAAGACAGTCAGGAGACCGTAAGAGTTCAAAAGTCAGCACACCTAACCTAGATGGTGACAAGTATACTGGGATTCCTCTTAAGGGAAAAATGACAACTTTCCTTGAGTATGGTTTTGTATTAGTGTGGATAAATAAAACTGATGCTATATCTAATGTGTTTCTATTTTAAAATAGGCATATACCCTGCCTGTGTTCCAGGGTCTTGCAGCCATTTATGTCTCCTGTCTCCCATCCATCTAAAGGGCTATAAATGTGTTTGTCCAGAGGGAATGTTTCTTTTACCTTCTGGTACATGTAGTGGTAAGTATGTGGGTGCAATTGGCTTGGTCCAAGGGGCACATTCGATGAAAAGCCTGGAAATAAGATAGCCTCCAGGTCTGGATCACTTCTGTACTGACAACCATCTTTAATTAATTTAAAAAGGAAGAAAATAGCTTATACCATTAACCTTTACACATGCAAAATATAAGTCAATTAAATTCATTCGGTTGGTATGAGAAATCCTGTAGTCTTATGGCTGTTGTTTGTAAACAAGGTGTCTGCTTCAGTATTCTTAGCATAAGTCCATCGTGTTGCTCTGCTTCAAAATATTAAAGGCTACTTAATCCACTGGGCACAGGATACCCAACTTACTTGACTTTCTCTGTAGAGGCTTTAAGAAGAATAAAGGATGGAGATGTGTTTATCACCTATCCACCTTCAAAACATGCAGCTCATGACCGGTAGCCACTGAATGAGATCATGGTGTAATAAAATATTGTACTAAACTCAAAACTTCAGCTTAAATTTTATTCTGCACTTTATCTATACAATTAACTCAAATAGCTACTACTTTTCTTTCAATGGACCAATAGAGCTTAAAATTCTTAGTACTGAGACTTGCGTGCTACCAGTAAGGACTCGATGACTTTACTGAATCAAGCAGAGCAATACTTTA
Organism: Myrmecophaga tridactyla; assembly: GCA_004026745.1. Lineage (NCBI taxonomy): Eukaryota > Metazoa > Chordata > Mammalia > Pilosa > Myrmecophagidae > Myrmecophaga > Myrmecophaga tridactyla. The sequence goes on along the minus strand of PVIY010006026.1, from coordinate 33,849 downwards.
CCCCTAATCCTCATAATTCGGCCTAAACCTTCCAGCAGAAATACCAAAGCCTTAGTGCCTTGGAAAGCTCAGCAACACTTTCATTTACCTGAATGACTCGCTTCTCCAGGGAAGTTATGGGATTTATGTGGTGTATGTTCTTCAGAGGTGAACTTGAGAAGATCCGTTTCCATGTCTGGAATGCCTCAGCATGAGGGAGGTGCACAGCTCGAGAAGGGAGCATGGGTGGATATGGAGTGGGTACAAATAAACTAACAACGGTAATAAAAAGGGAGCAGAGAGCTTATGTGACAAATGCTCAAATAGTAAATCTCTCCTTTTCCTTGGTAGAGTTAAAACTTGTGTTTTCTTCTGGCAAACATCTCTACTTGTTGAAAGTTGGCTTTATGGGAACTGCTATGGAGAAAACCCTGGTTCATAAGTATCCTAGGAACACCTATTTACTGGATATTGACTGGAAGAGGAACCTCATCTACTGGACAGATGCCCAGGGACACCTGCTCTACTCAACTGGTTATTCAGGGAAAAAGCAAGAAATTCAGACAGAACGTACAAGTATGTTTGGGCGACTATCTTGTTCCTTTTTTTCCCTTTATTTTCATGCTCCAAAATTAAACTAGGGCCAAATAATCCTACCTGTTCCTCATCTGCATGCTAAAGAGTGGCCTTAGGTAATTAAGTGTCTCTGATTTACTTTTGTTCTTAGGAGGGGGGTACAGACTGTTAAAAGGCTGCCATGATATAGGAAATCCTAGAGGAGTGAAAAGACTTGCCATTTTATTTTTCTGAACTTAAGTCTGGGTAGGGTAGAAATGGTCAAATTGTTCAATTTTTTGCATTGTAGATTTTTCTTACATTTATTTAGACATCATTTGCTATGCAGATTTCAGAGAGAAGCAGCACGATATTTTCTTAACATGGTAATATATATCCTTTCTCTCTCCTCCTACATGTCCAAATGCCACAGCTTACTCTCAGGTTCCCTGCACTCAATTTAAATGCAAACATCTATTTCATAAAGGAGAACAGAGACTTGAGCTCATGGATCAGTAACCATTTCTGGATGTTGGTGCACTAGGTATTTATTGCAATAAGTCCTGTATTTAAATACATGTTCCCAAGACTTCCTTCAGAGGCAGTGTCCTCTCCCCAGACTCCAGTGGATAAGTGCATTGCCCGGCACATAGGAGGTTCCAAAACTTGACCTAGAAACTTTCAGGAGACTGAAATGGGCAGTGACCTTGTGATGCTGATGGCTGTCTAGAGAACTCTTGTTTGTGAATGTCTTCCTATTTAATTAAAATGCTACCTTCCCCAGCTAATCCAATCTTGGAACATACAGCAGAAATTCTTAATCAAAAATGGGAGGGCTGCAAAATTCTGTTTTAGAGTGGAAGACTGCATTTCTCTCCTGTGATTATTATATGAAAGATTTGCAAGAGACTTTCTTCTGACTGGCTCTAATGCTGAAGATTAAGGCCTCATGGTAAATGGATAAGAAGGTTGTCAAATGCAAGCGGGTCTTTTTATAAGAAAGAATTAACTTTTACCCCTGATATCTAGACCTGTTGCAGATGACATGGCCTCCTTACAACCCATGAGCATGCAGCATTCATCTCATCCTTACATCAAAGTGTACTATGTCAGTGTTGCTTTCTTTTGGATATGTTCAATCTTATCCCTTGCCTTGAAATTTGAGGCTGGGACATACAACAGAAATTCCTAATAAAAAATGGGAGGGCTGCAAAATTCTGTTATAGAGTGGAAGAGTGCATTTCCTCAAGAGCCTGGCTAGCATCCCTCAAAGAACGTTTTGTGACCCTGGCAACTGCGCTTTCACTCTTAAATCCACGAAGCGCCCCTGTTAAACCTAGCAGTGGGTGGCTTTGAGTAGAGGAGAGCACAAGTTCTCTGCAGGTGGCAGAGCCCAACAAAGGAGAGAAAGGAGCCGGACTGAGCATGGCCAGTCTACTCTTATTCATTTGCTAATATGAAATCACTTATCTTTTTAAAAGACTGAAGGGAAGTAGAGAGAGCTGAGGCACATCTGTCTATGGCAGTTCCTCCAAGTGAAAACTTGAGGATAGTAAATAACCACTCCCACACCACATTTACATCCAGTATGTAAGAAGAACACACATTTTGAGTCCTGTATACACTGACTTCTACCCCTGCCCAACTTCATGTCTTGCCTGTGGGTCAACTTCCCTGGTACTTAATGTTTTCTTATTGCATACATCCCCAGTGGTGTGTTGGGGGAATGTTTAATAACTGATTCTCTAAGAAAAGAGAAATGTGAGTATACTCACCTACATGAGTTTATAATAGTTTACTAATACAAACAATGCACTGCATAAAAAATACAAATAATAAAGCACCCAGTGTTCTTTATTGTAAATTCCACATAGCCAATTTATCTTCACATAATGCATTTTTTTTATTCTGAATTCTTGGATCAGTAACCTATCCATAGTTCCAATTTAAGCAAGAGTTAGCAAAACTCAGTGATGAATAAATGCTTGATCACTTTTGGATATGGCAAAGAAACTGCTGACATCATCGATGAGTAATTGGTCCTGATGTCAATGTTGTGTAACGCTTTTATTTCCATAAACTAGTAAGACGAAAGTGATGCCATGAAGTCTTGTTAGGATTACTTTATCAATAATGTAAATGTTAATGTCACCCCTGATTAGTAAACAAGCATTAGATATTAGTTTTGCTGAATTGGATGTTTATTTTCAAGCACTAAAAGAAAATTCTTCAGCTTTTTGTTGTATTTAAAATGTAATAGCTATAGACATGACATTTATGTTTAACCTTCATTATTAACACTTCTATTAATCAGTTTAAACTTAAGCACTTTCTATTAATCACTGTCTTAAGTGTAGACTAGGGGTTATCATTTTTTTTCTCCTGTAAAGGGCCAGATAGTAAATATTTTCAGTTTTCTGGGTCCTCTACCACTGGAACGTAAAAGCAGCCCTACATGATATGTGAATGAATGAGCATAGCTCTGTTCCAATAAAGCTTTATTTACATAAACAGTCAACAGGCTGAATTTGGTTCAAGGGTCCTTGTTTGCCAATCCCTGGTCCAGGAAGTCCATAAAATAAAGCAAGCCCTGATTTATAATGTCTGCTGAGTTTCTGAGTGTAAGTACTCCCACAATGGTGGATTTCAAGCTACCAATGTAGGATTGATGGGAAGAGATGCCCAGTCCATAATGTTTCCACTATACAAACACAATCGCAATAAATAACCAAGAACGTAGATACTAGTGAAATGTAACAAAATGACAAAGAAGTGATGACTTGAGTATTTATTTACCTTTGTTTTTAATAAAATGTATTTGTTTATATAGTTCAGTAATTCAGCTTACAGAATTCCTGAATTGAAAAATTGGCTGTTGTGAGATTGTGCAAGCCTACTCCAGAACTTCACTGCAAAATTCCAAACACTAGCCTGAGTTTTTCTCAAGTATTAACTCCAAGTCTCATGACAGCTCTGTAAGCAAAGCAATATCCCATTTTACCTTTGAGGAAACTGATGCACAGAAATCAACCGACACGTCATTATGGGACAGGGATTCAAATAAGGCAGTCTGACTTACAAGCATGATACAACTGTTAACCTCTCTTAGACTATATCCTAGAGTGCCTAAATAGCTAGCTTAGACCCAATTGCACAACTAGCTGTTATGCATGGGAAGGGAGAAGGGGAACTACTCTGTAGGTTAGCATCTAACTCATAAGCATGCCGTGGCTTTCATATACTTGAGCCCTGCCATAGCTGTGCTTTCTAAGTGTCAGTCCCACTGTCCATCCACTGTACCTATGACATTCCATAGCAGTGCTGTGGGGTCCCTTTAGCACAGTCTCTGCTTTCCTATAGTAATTTCAGACATGTAATGAATTGATGGCATCCTTAACCTGGTTGGAAGAAGGAAGGTGAATCTGAAGTTGCAGGCCTGCATTCACATCCAGGCTTTGCCTTGTAGGTATTTAACCCATAAAATGTGGTTAATGCTTACCAGGCCAGGTGGTTGTAAGGATTGGATGAGCTCATAGGCCCAGGTACCAGAACAAAAGCAGGATGAGATGGTTCTTTCTCCTATCCAATAAGGAATGTAGGCATGTTAGACACTGATCTTTGCATCCCCCCACTGTCTCCCTTTCCTCCTTGAGTCAAAGCTCAAGACAGTATGTGAGCATGTTCAAATGTGCTTTCTGATGGGAACTACTTCTTCTTACAGTCTGTTCAGCAAATGTGGACATATCCACTGGAAACCTGTACTGGCTTCCCTGTGACAGGACTGCCATTCTGCAGACTAGAGTTACTGGCCCAGAAACCTATACCCTGTACAGTACGGGCAGTGTTATACTGCATCTTCTTCTAGATTGGCCCAAGAGGGTGCTCTACTGGGTAGAAAGTGGTAAACACTTGCAAAGCATGGCCCTCGATGGCAGAGACAGATGGGAAGTCTGGAGGGGCACATGGACAGCAGACACTCAGATGGCCTTGGACCTAGGCTCATCTAGCATTCTCTGGACCACCAAAGGGTTAGGTAAGTACTAAGCAACCAGAGCCATTAAAAGAAGCTTGAGAGGATGAGTGAGCTCTGAGCAGAGAATCTTGATTTTAGCATAGTGGTTCCGGTCATTCTTAGAACTAAAATTCTGATTTTTATAGTTAAAGGTTAGACAAATCACTTACCCCAAATTCACTTTTATCCATAAGTCTAGGTTTATGATTCAAGAGATCACAAACCTCAGACACAAAATATTAATAGCTCTGTAGTGTGCAGAATATATTCTCCTTCTACAAGTAGAAGGAACAGAGCCAAAGTTCCATTGCAAATGAAGTGCAGGAGCTGCAAACATAACCTGATGACAAACAGAGTTATCCATGCATAGCTGCACTTGATAATCTTCCTACCTCAAAAACCATCCTTGGAACCCTGGCAGCTGCATGCTGATGTCCAGATGTTTTTAGTAGACATGGAAGAGAGTGAAGTCACAGCTGATATTCCCACGTGACAGGCGTAAGCTCCTTGCTTCTCTGCAGCTTTAAACACTTCTTTGGGCTATCTTTAAATATAAATCCACAACCTGTAAAGCTTGGTAGGAAGAAAATGAACTTATTTCAGTTGTGCGTCATTGACCATCAGTTGATGGTACCCGCGCCCCGCTGTGTCACGGGTTCTTTGTTCTGTGTCTGCTCGTAAGACCTTGATTCTTCCTTAGGGCTGCATGGGCTGAGTCTCCTAAGGAACAGAACATACACTTTGAACAAAACCTGGAGTGCTGGGATCATAGCTGCCTATGAACCGTACCTGGTGACAGTGAACAAAACGGCTCTCATACTATCGAACCGGAAAAGGCTAGAGCCTATCTTTGTGCTGAAAGAGGCATCTTTAGGGAAAGTGATCATTTTGACAGAGAACCAGGTGGCTCCAGGCAAGTCTTTCTCTATCAGGTTGTTCTTTGCGAGCCGTGTCAGCTGACACTTCTCAGTGTTTTTCTGGGATAAAAGGCTAGGTATCCCTTGCTTTGACAGTTGCCCCAACCTACGATTTGGCGCACTGCCTTTTCCCTTAACATGTCTATGTTCTGGAAATTTAAGAATTTAATGCATTTCCCAAAGAATCTAATGACACAGCTCCCTGAGCTTTTCTGTAAAGTGTTCTGTATTCAAAAAGTGTTCTTAGAAGTGTTTGCATACACTGCTGCTTTTGGGAATCATGTTGCACATTAGCATATTAAAGACTCTTAACCTGGCAGTAGAAAAATCCATTTAATTTGACCTAAGCCAGTTTATCAAACTGATTTTTCTGAGGAGCCCTCCACTTTTTTTTTTTCAAACAAGCAAGCTTTTTAGCAGAAGCACCTTGGAGAAACTGTCCTAAGGATATGGACACCAGGAAAAGTAGTATTCTTCATCCTGCTAAAGCGATCATGGCAATCCAGGTCATTCTGCTTTTTTCTCTTTGTGTGACCTTTGGCAGAGAGCCAAAAAAAGTCTGACCCTGGATCTTGAGGCAGAAAAGGAGAAATCATATCACAGTCAGGGAGCTTTGACAGCAGTGTGGTTAGGAGTCCCCAGGAGATACAGAAGCAAAAAGGGGCAGAGCTCTCCTTATTCTACATGCCCAATCTGTGGTGGTCTCCCATCTCCCCAGCCTGTCTCAATTGTCTTACTTTTTCTTCTTATTTTTTTTTGCATGGGGAGGCTCCAGGAATTGAACCTGGGTCTCCAGCATGGCAGGTGAAAACTCTGCCACTGAGCCACCATTGCCCACCCTCAACTGTCTTACTTTTTGATTTAGAGGTTGGTTTAATCTGATTTTAAGGGTTAAGAAGCATGAGGCCTTGAGACAATATTTCTTTGGTGGTAAATTGGACCAATAGGTTTTAAGTGATAAATTCAATTTTGATTATTCTACTAGCAAATCTGTTAGACTGCTGTGATAGTTGTTGACAAGTGCTAATTAGTAAGTTTCAGCAGTGTGGCCCATACATCTCAACATTTGAGTTCCCACTTTGTGCTGGACCCTGTCCTAGACTGTAGAATGCTAGCACAGAGAACCAGCCAAAAGGAGTCCCTGCCTTCAGAAACTAATTTTAATTTTCATTTCTGCAGACTGAAATGTAGCATCAGATATTGATTAAAATTAAGGTGAAAGTTAATAGAACTGAAAGGAGAAAAAAATGGTCCAAATTCAAAGTTGATAGAGTAGGGACTTATTAATGCACCCCAATTAACCAAAGGGTGTAGGCTTTGGAACCTAATGACTGACATATTGGAGCAACTGTTGGTTCTAGATCCTGAGGTTGCAGGAGCAGCCACTGCAATCCCTCCTGTGCCTCCTGCTCCTCCTGCACCACCGCCTCTGCTTTGCACCCGATCCTCTGTTCCCTGCAGGGATGGGAAAGGATGCATTTCTCGGGAGCACCTCTGCAATGGCTGGCGTGACTGTCAGGATGGCTCAGATGAAGAGAACTGTTCCCACTTCTGTAACCGACCAGGTCTGTCACCTTCTATTCTCAATCTTTTGTGCCAGATACATGGATTCATCTTGGAGTACGTGGTCCCAATAGCCAGGGTGTTTATTTTATTGCAATCATACTTGCTCTCCCTAGATGAACTAATGTAGGTGAAAGGTATCGTCTGGGGGAATACTAACTCTGTGAGTGTCCCTTTTATCATATTTAAGTCAAATATTTTACCAGGTATAATTTATAGTCATTATTCAAGGGGTCCATATTGCAAATCCACCTACTCCCTAAAATTTGTTTGTCACTTTCAAATCAATATTCCCTGTGCTTTTGCAGTCGCTTGTAGACATGCACAGAATGGTGAAAAATGTATCTCCCAAAGTTCTCCACTGAGGTAGAGCAAGGTTCTACCTTCTTGGTTCAGCTATTATATGTATACAAGGGTTCTTTTTGCAGTATATCTAATGCCATGTTTTCCACATGCTTGTGCTTCTCATTGATGATTTCTCTGTTTAAAATGGCCCCAGCCTAGGGCTGAAGTGCTCTCTAATGTTCCTAAGTGCATGAAGACTGTGATATGCCTTGCTTGGAAAACCTGTGAGTTAGATAAGCTTTGTTCAGGCACAAGTTATACTGCTATTAGCTGTGAGTTCAATGCTAATGAATCAACAATGAACATTAAATAAGGTGTCTTTAAAAAGAATCACACATAGAACAAGTTTCTGTGTTGACTAAATTGATGAAATGTTGTGATTTGTGGCTCACAGAAACCTGAATTTCCCCCTGGGCACAAAGGTTTTGTGTTCGCTAACTCAGTGTTCATGGTGACTTTATAGAACATGACTTCCACAAAGAACAGGAGTGTATGTATGATTTGACTCCGGCCTCTGCGCTTCCTCAAATCTGCTGAAGTGTTCCAATACCTGCCCTTATATAGAGCTGAGCCATATAGTGACCTAAAACTAAATGGTGTAGTTTTAAAAGAATTGGTAGTGTTCAAATAAGTCAGCAAAATAACTGAACAAACATGAGACTCTATTATTTGAACAACCTAGTTCAGCTTGCTAATTTAATTGACTTGCGTACTTAAGTAGAGCTTCCTTGTGGATCAGCTAAGCTATTAGAACACAAGTCAAAGTCAGCTGCAGCCCATTTACCTCTCCAGCATGATGGTGAGTTAATCTAATCACGAACCTTTTGTATGACTGATTATATGATACTACCTTTGGCCCTTTCCAATTAAGGGGTTTTCCAGTGTCGTGATGGAAACAAGTGCGTTGAGGAGAAATACCACTGTGATGGAGTCCAGCAGTGCTTGGATGGGTCTGACGAGTTGGACTGCTGGAAGCCCATTGAAGACTGTGCTCTCCGTTGTGACAACAAGACCCGCTGTGTCCCTAAGAGTTGGCTGTGTGATGGCATCCCAGACTGTTCTGACAAAAAAGATGAACGAGGGTGTGGTAAGTCCCACTGGACTTTCTTAGAGTATTTTAAATGGGATTGCCTACTAAAGGGTTAGCAAGCTCCTCACCAAGGCAAAGTATTTTTTTCCTGTTGAATTGAAATCTACCTTCTTGAAGATTTTCATAGTAGTCCTTGGTCTTCTTCTGTGACACGCCATCTCATGTGTAGGTGGCATGAAGTTTTCCTTGTTTTTATGGGATAGTCTTCATTTTTATCCTTTCTAATGCTATGTTTCAAAGGCCTTAATCGCCTTGTGGGATTAGGGTAAAAGAGACCATTTGGGGCATTGAAGAGTGGAGAGGAGGATGCTGGATAAAGTACCATGGAAGTAGAGGTCATCAGGTTGTCAGCAGATATGAATGCACTTGGGGTTTTAAGAAGAATACCAGGAGAAAAGAGGTAAAGAAAGGAAGTAGGAAGCAACCCAAGCTATACATTGTTTTTAAATACACAGTTAGGGTTTTGCCTAGGGCTTGCCCCTTTTTCTTAAACCAAATAAAGCCACATCTGTCTATAGAAATTGAGGCCAAGAGCATGAATTGGAGGATATTTGGGATGCCATGGGCAAAAAGAGAAATTCTTTTTTTAATGGATGAAGTAAAGGTCCTGGAGGAAAGTCCTATTACTCTACCTATTTCATAGGGCTCTGTCCTCCCATCCCTATTCCTCTCTCCTATAGGCTTTTCTGGATCTGCTTCTGTCTTGGGGATGAGCTTATTGATAGACCTTTTTCTGGTCAACATTCTACTTAAATCACCGTCTTACCCTACTTACTGCTGGGGCTTAACTTCCAAGGTTATAGCAGAAGACTGGGGAATTTTTGGCCCACTTTATTGAATCACTTCTGCACAGAGTTAAGTTCTTACCTAAAGCTTTATTTTTCAGTTCATGAAAAATGCAGCCTCTCAGAATTTAGATGTGAGGCTGGTCAATGCATATCTTCTTCTCTGCATTGTGATGGGAAACGAGACTGCCTGGACCACTCAGATGAAGAAGGCTGTCCTGTTGCCAGCCCACTGTGGTGCCCATCCGGGGAAGTAAAGTGTCTGCAGAGTGGAGAATGTGTATTGGCAGAGTGGATATGTGACCATGACTTAGACTGCAAAGATGGATCTGATGAGAAGGTAGTCCTCTCTTCCTTCAGAAAAATAAGAATATATTTCTAATTGCATGCTTCCCTGTAGAAAATTTAGGAAAACCGGTCTTGCCACAGTTGGGACTTGAGAGCAGTTTTATAACCCAGGTCTCTTCTTCCTCTGAGAACCTCTTCCTGGGCTCTAAATGCAGGTGTCACTGATTGAGTCACTGTCTTCCCAGGATTGTGGCCTTGAGGAACTCCAGTGTGGCTCAAGGCAATGGTCCTGTGCCAGTGGAGACCAGTGTGTGCCTGACCTCTGGCTCTGTGACGGACAGAGCGACTGCAGGGATGGCAGCGACGAAGCTGGGTGTAAGTGCAGGTGCTCTCACCAAGGGCGGAAAGCAGATGGTTTCCAAGGGGCACCGACTTCTGGCTCTTGGAAAACTAGCCCAGCAAGCAAATACTGCAGAGCCTGAGGTCCATCCCTTTACCAGAGTAGAGGGGACTTAAATGCACACGAGGGAAGTCTCACTGTGGGGGGTATATGTGGGGAGAGACTAGAAAACCCTAACTAGAAAGTTATTCTTTCTAGGCCTCCCTAAGCAGTGCCAGAGCTATGAGTTTCAGTGCCGCTCCCAGGCCTGCCTCAACATCAGCCTGGTGTGCAATGGGAAGGAGGACTGTGCTGATGGCTCCGATGAAGGTGGAAGATGTTCACCATCAACTTGCATCCAAGGACAATGCGCCCACTCCTGCTACCAGTCTCCAGATGGACCTGTGAGCTGGTTCGGCTACTGTTCCCTAGCAGCTGATGACCTTAGTTTAGAAGTAATGTGGACTAAAGGGGGCAACTTTATCATTCAGGTTGACCCTGACTACTCCTTAACCCCTCAACTGGCCGGGAGCCATCCGGTGATGCTCTCTGGGCTTGACCCTTTCCCAGCCCCTGGGGAATCCTGCCTAGCTCCTTCCCTAAACTGTGTCTCCTGGAACCCTGCCACCCAGCCTCCAGGAACTCTGCTGCCCTGTCTTTCTCCTCCCCACCCATGAGCTCTGGATGACAGTTAGGGATAAGCAAGAGGTTTTTGTGGATTGCCCCAAGAGTCAAGCAACCCCTGCATGTTGCAGCTATAGGGAATTGAGTATCTACTTTGAAATGAGTTTTGGAAAATGCTTTGCTCTGAAATTGAGGACCACCTATGTTCTAGTTTAGCATTATTAGTTGGGTGAACAATGTGAATTTGATTCCAATGAGCAGGTAGAAGAAAACAGCTTTCAGATATCTGGTCTTACATATCTCTCTGGTGGTAGACTACCAGCTCAGTTAAGTCTATGTGTCTCCTCATTATGATTCTTCTGGGGTCCCAGGGTGCTGGGTTGAACTTGGGCCCCTTTGCTAAAGAAGGATCCACAGTAAAGAAGGAATGTGAGGTGTAGGACAGAGTTGATAAGGCAAACAGAGTGACTATAATCAAAATAGAGTTGGTCTTAAGAACTGTCTGAGTTACCAAAATAGAGTGTATTGCCATATGCTTTTTCATTCCAAGGTTGAGATCTGTCTTTCAGTGTTGTACTGTCTTCAGAAAGTCTTAATGGTTTCCAATTACCTCTCAGGTGTGTGCTTGTGAGCAAGGCTTTGAGCTGGAGAGCAGTGGCCACACCTGCGAGGATGTGGATGAGTGCCAGAAGGAAGGCAGTTGGCCCTGCAGTCAGACCTGTGTCAACACCAAGGGCTCCTACAGCTGCACCTGCCATCCCGGGTACTCTCTGGAGCCTGATGGCCACACCTGCAAAGCCACAGGTACACTAGAGTTGGGAATAGAATCTAGGCCCTGCCTCATGAATCTTTCGGGAATACCAGTGCACATCTCCCTGTCTCAGGCCATAAATGCTCCTGCCTGCTTGATCTGTTTTGAGAGCAAGCCTAGCATATTCCCAAAGCCACTCTTTTATCCCCTGAACGTCAGACTAAAAATAGAGCCTGATCGTGCTTACTAAAGAGGCACGATTTATTCTAACCCGAAATGATGGCTCTGGCTGCTCTACCTGTGGGCCAGCTGTACCTGAAGTTAAGGTAGGTATTTAAAGTCCTGACAAGTGCTACCCCCAAACATTCTATTAGAAATGTGGTTTTCAATTTAAGCTTACCATGTCTTTATTCTAAACACGTTTAAACCCTAGTTCTTTGCCTAACCCTTACATTGAGGGAAGAACTAACTAGCTATGGTCTAGCTGGCATCACACCCCTGGCAGTGAGAAGACAGAGACTACTTTGCTCCCTAATTCCTTAGCCAGCACTGGGATCTCAGTTCAAACTCCTTTTAGACCATGCTGAGGGCAGTTCTTATTCGACAGGTTCTGAACCAGTCCTGCTGGTTGCGATTCAATTTAATCTATTCCTCTATGGATTAAGGAGCTTGAAAGAAGATATTCTGGCCACTACAGACAAAAGCCTGATTATCTTCTCTATTGACTATGACTTGGTGGATCAGAAAATCTTCTGGGCAGATTTCAATGGAGAAAGTATTAAGTGGATAAGCATGGACACAAAGAAGAAAGGGACCATAGTAAAAGGTAGGCCCCTTGTACAGACTTTCACCCCACCCTTAATAACTGCACATAGCATGGAAAACAAAATGCGTGGCCATTAGTGTTCTAACCGGTGGTTTAATTATGCTTTCCAAACTAAAAGAGAGCGAGAAATGTGAGCTTGTTAGAAATGCAAAGGTGCACCATTGTCTCAAAACACATAGGGGTCTGCCAGACTATCAGCCAGTAGGCATTATTTACAGTGGTCATCTTCTTCCAATTGTATTTTCAAGTATTTTAAAGAAATTGCTCTGATGGTGATGCATAGTCTATGAGCTCAAACCTAGTTAAAGCTACAATTTAACGTAAGAGCACATGTTGAATGGTTTCTCCTCTTTAGGGATAAAGTCAGACTGTATAGCAATCGACTGGATTGGGAGGAATCTCTACTGGACTGATGGGACAGCTGGCCAGATTCTGGCAATCCAGTTGACTGCTGCTTGGAGAGGAAAATCTGAGTACACAGTTGTCCTGGATGATGATGTTAATCAACCACAATCTTTGGCTTTAGATCCTCTGAATGGGTGAGTTGAAGGGTTTATGTCTGCTCAAGTCCTCTAAGTCTGTTGTCCCTTTAGTTCTATTTTGCTTTGCCCAACATAGAATGAGTGAATAGAAAACGCATCTGACTGTACTTTAGATGTTATACTGATGTGTTCTAGTTTGCTAGCTGCCGGAATGCACTATACCAGAAACGGAATGGCTTTTAAAAGGGGAGTTTAATAAGTTCTAGTTTACAGTTCTAAGGCCGAGAAAATGTCCCAATTATAACAAGTCTATAGAAATGTCCAGTCAAAGGCATCCAGGGAAAGATGCCTTGGTTCAAGAAGGCCGATGAAGCTCAGGGTTTCTCTCTCAAGTGGAAAGGCACGTGGCAAACACAGCATCATCTACTAGGTTTCTCTCTTGGCTTCCTGTTTCATGAGGTTCCCCAGGAGGTGTTTGCCTTCTTCATCTCCAAAGGTTGCTGGCCGGCAGACTCTCTGCTTCTCATGGCTATGTCGTTCTCTGCTCTTTCAGAATCTCTTGCATTCTCCAAAATGTTTCCTCTTTTATAGGATTCCAGTAAACTAATCAAGACCCACCCAAACAGGCAGAGACACATCTCCACCTAATCCAACTTAACAACCACTCTTGATTGAATTACATCTCCAGGGAGATGACCTAACTGTAGTTTCAAACATACAGTACCAAATAGGGATCAGAAGAAATGGCTGCCTTTACAAAATGGGATTAAGATTAAAACATGGCTTTTCTCGGGTACATGCATCCTTTCAAACTAGCACGTGATGTATCTTTATAGCCTCTGGAAAATGTATTTTATTTCAGTAAAGTGAGATGTAACTGTGGTTCACTGATGGCCCACCTGTACTTTCTTTTGCAAAAACAAACAAATATACCCCTGAATAAAGCACAAGAGCACTTTTGTGGCTTTAATTTGGCTTTGGGTAGGAAGAATGGAAATAGGAAAGGTTTAATTTATAATAGCATACTTGTAGGGGTGGAGAAATAATTGTGTATTGGGTTTGAGACTGGATTCTTCTGTTTAGAGTTGCTTTCCTTCTGCAAAAGCCCTGGAACTTAGAGACAACATTTCCTATGTGTCGGAGCCAAAACCAACTCCCTCACTGGGATGGCCATACATGTATCAAATGTAAGAACAAGATACTGCAAAACTCACGGTCCAAAGGTAACCCAGATTGGGCATTTACCTCTGCTTTCTCACTTTCTCAGTATCCTCAACCACAAATTCTGTCAATGTGTCCCCAGGAAATTTTTACTGGTTTGAGTGCATCTAATAGTTTGTGGCCAAGAATGCGTTTTGAGGTCCACATCTGCTGAGGGAAACAACTTTTTTTTTTTAATTTTTTAAATTAATTTTAAAATTAAAAAAAAAATATGACAACAAAGAAACACAAACATTCTTCACATATGGTCATTCCGGTTCTACATATATGATCAGTAATTCAGCACATCATCACATAGTTGCATATTCATCATCATGATCATTTCTTAGAACAGTACAGCTTGCTTTTTAGCCTAGAAAATATTACCAGGTACCTTGGATATTTTCCAAGCTTGGAACTAATGTAGTTCTAGAATTCTTATACAACTGTCATGGTAGACATTTTGTCCCCAAATGATGACTATACATTCACCATGAAATTTCAAAATAATACTTCAGAATTATACTTAAGGAACAGACCAACTTTAAGTTTCAGGAAAAAAAGTCATAGGGCTGAAAACCAGTGTTTTAAGAAAGGAACTGAAATTATTTTTCTATAAGATGATATTTTATCTCAAACTGACTTTTATCTACATAGGTTAATGTACTGGTGTGAAATTGGAGGAGAACCTCAAATAGAACAAGCAGGAATGGATGGCAGCAGCAGAAAAATACTCATCGATCAAGGTCTTGGCTGGCCAAGTAGCATAGCTCTTGACCATTTGAGTTGGAAGATATTCTGGTCCGATGACAAATTTCACTGTATTGGCTCTGCCAATTTAGATGGCACTGGTATTAGTGTAAGTGTCTTTTTGATTTTAGGCTGTATGAAATGTCTTGTGTCTTGTGTATAAAACCCATTCTGGAAAGCTCACCTCCAACATTGTAGATGTTGCAGCTAACACAAATCAAGAGCCCCTTTTCGATTGCTGTATTTGAAGATGAAGTCTTCTGGGCTGAAAAGAAGACAAGAACAGTACAGAGTGTAGCGAAGACAACAGGCAAGAACAGGGCTGTACTCATCAAGCGTTCGGGACAGCCTTATGGACTCAAGGTCTATAGTGTACTCATCAGCACTTCCCCCTCATTCTCCCTGAATAGGCCATGCGCATGTGCTACCCAAATAACAACTTGGGTGACATTCATCTATAATGATGAGAAAGCAACACTTACTCATTTCTTCTTTATATAGATTCAATAATGCATAGTGATATCTAGCTCTTTCCTTCCAGATCATGCATGAAGTGCTGCAGCCCAGGTCTCCTAACCCTTGTCTGGATTCTGGGTGTTCCCACTTGTGCCTTCTGAGCCCACTATCTAAGGGAAGCTGTCAATGCCCAGTAGGACTCCTGCTTGCAGATGATGGCCTCCACTGTATTCCACTTAAGGAGTCTGCTTTCATGTTTCTTGTATCATCTGCAGTTATCATGCAGGTACTGTTCCTCAGGTTTTCTAACACTACGATGCTTGATTCTACATTTGATTTCATTCCTAGTATTCATACCTTGAGAAATTTTAGTTTTCCATGTATAATTATAAATAGTAGAGGCCTCTTTCCCTTGGATTATTCTTCAAATACAAATTCAATTTTGCTATTCTCTGTGTGCTGGAGGCTTGGCCTACCGTAACCAAAATAAAATAACTTGAAATAATTAGGTGAACCCCACTCTACTTAAATTCCTTTGCAAAATGCTTAGTCTACCAGAATATGGTGAGGCTAGGAAACTGAGAGTGTGCTTAACTTGGTCCAAGTACCTAACTGATAACTCAGAGTAACTCCAAATACAAGCATCTTGGCTGGGTCATAGCCTGGGGATAAGCACATTTTAAGGGAACTTTTATTAAATTATGGGGGATAAAAAGATACTGAAGATTGACTTCAGTGTCAGTAAGATCTTAATAAAGTCTCAATTAAAGATGGCAAATTTCAACACATAGATACAAGGAATTTTACTCGCTTGAAGCTCCAGGAAGGGAGAGAAATAACTGTTTAAAAAAAAAGATGTGTGAACTTAAGTACCTCAATGTTAATGCAAAATCAAGTGCTGAATTAGACTAGACTCACCCTGTGCCACCCATACACTTTTCTTTCTGCAGATCTATCTGAAAAACATAGACACCTTACAAGGACAAGCAACTGTACCAGAACATAGGATGCTTCCCTTTACCAATGTGAATGAGCTTGCTTCAATGGATTACCTTGTCCAGGAAAAGACTCTCTACCTTTCAGAGCTGAATAATGGTGATATTAGATTACTGAGGCTCAAGGAATCTGGAAAACTCTCTTGGAAGAAAATCATATCTGTGAAGGGGGCAGTGATTGACCTTGCAGTGGACTGGTTGAGTGGAAACATGTATTGGATTGACAGTGAGAATCCCTATATCAATGTAGCTTCCTCAAAAGGCCAGTATCCCATTGTCTTGCTCAGTGAAAATCTTTATTGCCCAACTTCTGTTGTGCTCCACCCTCCTACAGCAACCATGTGCTTTGTGGACCTGCGATCCCAGGAGGATGGCAGACCCAGCTCTAGCATAGAATGTGCTTCCATGGATGGCAGCGGGAGGAAGGTGCTATGGCAGAAATCCCAGGTTCCCATAGGCCTGTCCTTTTCAGATTCAGGGACCCGACTGTACTGGGCTGATCCTGGTAAGCCATTGTGACCTACATCCTAAATGTGAGTCTGAGGGACCTTGAGTCCAGAATGAAGTAGTGGAGTTCTGTTTTCTTGTCTTTAGTCATAATGCTGGATAGCTTTTAGATCAAAATTCACATTCTCTGTCACCACCTTCCAAGCAAATACAGAATTTCCCCATTCTAAGTTGCCTGCAGAATCAAATAATTACCACTTTGTGAAAGAATTAGATTGAGAACTTTCACAAAAATTTGCTCATGCATATTTGTTATCACCCTTAGAGCAGAATGAATGAAGCAAAACTGGCCTTCAGAGAATACATGGTAGACAGTGCTCTCCTGGTATGGGGATGGAACAAGCCAAGAGCAGCTCAATGATGTAGCTTGGCTGTTTAAGCTAAGCAAAATTAACTGAAACTCTCTTTCCAGGGAGAGAGCTCATAGAAAGTATTGAACACAACGGCTCCAGCTACAGAGAAGACCGCAGAGGAATTCAGGGCCTTAGCCTCTTTACATGTGGTCAAGGCAGGATGTTCTGGACCACAGTTGATGACGGTAGGTCTTAAATCCACCTCTCATTAACTTGTGATCTGAACTTACTCTAAAGCATAGCTGCTGCTACTAGCACTGTTCTTTGACAATAGCTCTATTTTGGAAGATTAAGCAGGTTATGTAATCTGAATGTATGTGTGTAACAGTGATTTTTTTTGACTGGGGGAGAGCTATTACTTATTTGTTTATTCCTTGTATGAATATGCTTAGTCTCTTTCTGCCTGAGATTTCTGTCCTTCACAAGCAATTCTCTGCTTTAGAGGATGCTATGGTGTAGTTTAGAGAGCAGGAGGCTAGGAATTGGAATTAGGTGTATATATAACTTTGCCAGTTAGTAGCTGTAACACTGTACCTATAAATGAGGACAGTACCTGTTTTATTGACTAGATATACATGAAAATACTGGGTGAATTACAGAGCATTCTATATGTATAGACTAAGTATACAGTAAATTTAGTCAACAGGGTAAGTAAACTTGCAATAATTATGCACATAACATTGAAGTCTACTGAATTTCCCATGAAGGGTATTTTAGTATTTTAAAGGAATTGTCCTTAAGTATGGTGCTCTCATATATTATCTTTGGCCAGAGTCTATAGTTGGTAAAAACTAGAAGATCTGTTTAAAATAAGTGTCTCTAATTCCTAAAAGCCATTCCACTGACCAGTTGGGCTGGCCACATTGGAATTGCTGGGAAAGATTTTTAAGAACAGGTTTACAGATCCTATTCCCAGAGATGCTAATGATTATTTAGGTAGTAGGACCTTTAACATTTGCTTTTAAATCCCCTGGTGACTCTCATTGTAAATAAGCAGTTTTCAGAAATGTTCTCAAAAAGTGTTTGAAATCATTACTCATCAATAACATGGGCTGCATCTAAGTGTTATGCACCCTAATTGTCTATATTTGGATATCATGACACATATGAATGTGCTGATTGTAGCTTGTGAACACCTGACTTTATTGTGGAGAAAGGTATATAACAGATTTTATATGTCTTGACATTTCTTCCTAGGCACAAGGTATACAAAAGTACTTGGCTCTTCTGCGAAACTCTTGCTACAAAACTGAAGTTTAGGCAGATGAGTGATAGTGTTCAATGGTCAATGTTCAATGAGCAATGCTTTTTGCTTGGAAAGTTATCTTAAGTTAAAGTTTTATTTTTGTCAATGGTTGTCCATTTTTGTTTCAGCCCAAGTCACTAAGATTTGGTATGGCAAAGCAGAGCTTTCAGAAGACCAGTGGTTCCCAATAGACCAGAAGATTGTGGCCTTAAAAGTTTACAGTAAATTTAGTCAACAGGGTAAGTAAACTTGCAATAATTATGCACGTAACATTGAAGTCTACTGAATTTCCCATGAAGGGGATGCTGTATCTTCCTACAATATTTCCTTGAAATATTTTTGTGCTTCCCATCAAATAATAATATCTTCCTGGAAAATATTTTAGATCTGCATGACCCTCCTGCATTTATGCATTCACATACAGTCTGATTCTGGTAAATAATAAGTCCTGCTAATTTTCTGGGAGATAGTGTTAATGGGTAAGTATGTTGGACTGGGGATTGGTAGTCCTGGGTTCCATTTCAGTTCTATTATTGTAGACTGCCTTTTGCAACTGTGGTATAATCTAAATCTCCCTTTTAGCTCTAAAATGGAGCTTGTTTTCATTCTACTCATGGTCATTTTGTGTCTACTTGTGGTGTTAAGTAAGCTTTGAAACCAGACAAATATTTCAACTTAGTCACTCAAGTATTTCATTCCACCTTTCTTATGGACCCAAGTCAGGTATCTACCTTAATGTTTGGGGAGGGCGATGATGGGCTTCGTTAGCGTAGTAATAGATAAAATCTTTCTCTAGATGAGACTGAAGTCAATGACGTGAGGTCAAGCTGTTAACAACACATGCCATTACCATGCGTGATGAGTATATCAGTCTTAAGGGAATGCTGCTCCATTGTCTTGTTTCTTATAGCTAAACTTTTATGAACTAGTGTTAGTTATGTTTAAAATCCAGAAGCCTTGTCTTTGTGGAGAGAAACTTTTTTTAATCCTTCAGAGGTATAAATGGTCTACCAAGGTCTGATCTGGTGACTTGGTTCTGAGAGCTGGAAAGAAGGCTCTGTCACCCTAAAGTAGATTTTATCCATACTACATACATACCTCCTCTCCACAATTCCTGAAATGTCTCAAAAAGTAAAGCCTCACTAAAAGTTAAAGCTTAAAATATCAGCCTTGGGGATGTATAGTAAGCTATAGTAAGGAAGTATAGTTATGTATAACTACTATACTTAATTAGACTTTCTGAAAGATAATAGAGACTAAAGCCTGCATTTATTTGTCTAAAGAGAGCTCGAAATCTTAGGCCCTTCCAGCTATAATTGTGGGTGCTTGGTGTGAGAGGAAAAGAGAACTCAAAATGGGGTTTTGAACGAACCAGAATTAACCTCAGTTTTTCTTAAGCCAATCCTGTGTCTGAACTATACGCTTGTAAAGCCATCCTTATCCATAAAGAGAATCATCAATTACTTGGTACTTAGTTGACTCAAAAGAATTAAATTGAAGAATTATCTACTTTGGGAAAACATCTAGGTCCTCTAACTCTGATAGTTTATTTTATTATTATTTTATTCTTAATGCCCTATTCCTTATCCCCATCCTTCCCCTGACAACTTATATTCTAGATTCTGACTCTATGAACTTTGATAGTTTATTTGCAGAAAGTTTGTAGAAGAACCTTCTGAAACCTAATCTAACTCAACATATTGTGTTTTGGTTTGGGGGGGATTGGCAATCCACAGGAAGTAACAGCTGCTCAAAAGATAATGGAGGATGTAGCCATATCTGTTTACCAAACCCTGAAGGAAAGACCTGTAAATGTCCCAGTGGGTACTACTTGGCTGGCACAAATAAATGTATTGAAGCAGAAGGATGCTCCACACTTTCACAGTCCTGTAAGGATGGTCAGAAATGTATTTCCATGGAGCAAGTTTGTGATGGCCATGCTGACTGTCTGGATGGGTCTGATGAAACAGACTGTGAGTAACTTCTACCCAGGGCCCATCATTCATGACCACATATGACCTATTTTTTGTAATATCTAATTTTGCAATCTTCCACAAGCTTTTAACCTCCAAATTATTGCCTTATGTTGGGAACTGAATCATGTCATCCACAAAATGGGCTTTTCAATTCCTAAGCCCATTCCTGTATATGTGAACATATTTATAAATAGGACCTTTGCTAATATGATTAAGGTGTGGACTCATTTGTGAATAGGATTTTTGAAGATCCTATTTAGATGAGGCCAAATTGAATCAGAGGGAGCCTTCATCCGTATGGCTGGAGTCCTTTTATAAGGAGAGGAAATCTAGTCAGACCCACATGACTGAGCAGAGGTAAAAGCTAGAAGGAGAAGCATGTGACAGAGGCAGAGATGCAAGCCAAGGAACCTCATGGATTGTGGCAAGCCATCCCCAGAACACTTTATACTCTGAGAGGAGGCATGGCCTGTTGAGACCTTGAATTTGAACTTCTAGCCTTCTATACTTTGAGACTATAAATTCCTGGGTCTAAGCTCATCTATTGGGTGCTAGTTGTCATAGCAGCCCTAACAAACTAAGATGCCTCATTATCACTGCAGACTGTTTAGACAGAATATGAAATTTCTAACTAAGGGCAATTGGATAGAGAGACTATGTGAACTCCTTGTGGAAAGCTAATATGCCCTCAGATTTTATTTGTGAGCAGGCAATATGGTTGTGAAGTCAAAAGTGCTAGATAGCAAAAAATTGTCTAAAAGAACACTCAGTTAGGTAGATTTGATTAAGTTCATTTAAATTGATCCCATTGTGACCGTAGCCTAAGGAAAGGATGTTGGACAAACTTTTTTTTAACCTATCTTGGTGTCTGCCTTTTAATGTGGGAACAGTCCTTTCCACCTCACAGGACTGCTCAGGTATATATGAGAATGTGTATAAAGCCTTTACCACCATCATGTTAGAATTAAATTCTAACTTAGATGATTGTTCTAAACATCCTGGGCCAAACCCCCCAACTAACATCATTCCTGTTAACCCTAATGAACATCCAGGGCTCTAACAGAGCCTACAAAAGTTTCACGCAAAGTTTACTTTTTGGAAACCTAAAACCTTCAGATAGTTCCTAGGCCACATAGGTCCTGAAACCTGGAGGTGCCAGTCTCTCTAAGAACATCAACCAATTCCATCCCTGGAACCCATATTGCTGACACCCCTTTTCAACATGAAAAAAGTTACTATGGGCATAAAAATCCCAGGCCAAATAGTGCCTTCATAGAAAGGTGCTGTCAGCTGAGTGACTGTGTCATCTAATGCTGCTGCAATCATCTTTGTCTAATTCTACAGCTCCAAGGGTGCCCAAGTCTAGCAAGCTATAGAATTGAAGAGACAGTGGCTGTTGTACTGAAAGTGGTCATACCTAGGAAAGAAAACGTTTTAACGAGAACTCTTCACCGTAAGAGTCATTTTCTACTTTCTCAACTTAAACTCCCTTACTTTTAAAAACCTAACTGGAAGATGAAAGTCTTTAATCCTAATCACTTTATCTTGCACAGGGAAGATAATGGGCTTTGACTCCCAGAGTTGATTCTAGGATCTAGCAAATGAGGGAAATTTTGTTGAAAGTCCTGTGTGGGCAGTGACTCGAGGTGGGTCAATGAATGAGAAATGTGTTACCTTCGCTGTATGGTTTTAGAACTGAACCAGAAACCTGACATACCCTTTGCATGCTCTCCCATTCCTGATGCTCTAGACCAAAGCACTGGTTCTGCTCCTAAGTAGTTATTTCCTCCTGACTTTTACATAAAGCTGTGGGTGAGATCAGTGTGGGAGACAATGTACTCAGTTTACAAAATTAGGCTGGATACGCCCTACCATTAAGAGAGTCCTAGCGTGGAAACCCTCCTGTGATACCAGTCTAAGGTAGAAACAAGAAGCAGTTTTACTGTTAATGCTGCTCTCTCCCCAATCCCTAGTTTTGTCTTTAGTATCCAAGCGAGGAGAAAGATTTATGTCCATAATGGAGAACATGGTGAAACATCTTTTATTAGTTTCCCTGGCTGCTCAAGCAAATACCACGCAATGAGTTGCTATACACAATGCAAATTTATCAGCTCATGGTTTTGAGGCTAGGCAAAAGTTCAAATGAAGGTGTCATCAAGGTGATGCTTTTTTCTCAAAGACCAGCATTCTGGAACTGGCTGCCAATGACCCTTGGTCCTGGGCTCCACTGTCCCATGGCAATGCACATGGTGGCCTTTTCTGGCCTCTCCCCTCTCTTCCAGTTCCATCGACCTTCAGCTTCTTGCTTCCTGTGGCATTTTCTCCTGTCTGAATTTTACTCTAAGTGTCTCTATTAATATGATTAGGATCTAACGTGATTGGGCTGGACCACACCTTAACTGAAGTAGCCTTATCAAAAGGTCCTACTTAGAATGGGTTAATCCTTGCAAGAATGGATTAACTTTAAGAACACATCTCCAAACCATGACACACCTTAATCACAAACTTAATTTTTGTAGTCTTCTTTGGATAGACATATACTATTGCCTACTTCATGTCTTAAATATGGGCCCTTCTAATTCAAAATCTGGATCAGTATTGCAACCTGTAAATGTCACTAAACGTACACTTTGCTTGCACTAAAAACATTAAAATTGCAGATAAATGTATATGCATTAAAAAATATTTCTATCCCAGGTATTGACTACCTGATACAATAATCTTTGTAGAATAAAACTCTTTGTGGCTTAAAGCGTTTACCTTGGCTAAAACTAGGCATACAATCATTTAAAAATAGGTTGGTATTATAAATAGCCTACAGTTATCCTGAAACCAAAACATTTTAAGTGCCTTAAGATTAAGCCATGAAGTTTTTAATGTAAGCTTTTAACGTTTTGCTGCTGTTGTTTTTTGACTGAAAAGAATGGTAGTGGTTATGATTTCGTAAATGCAAACTTATTTGGTTAAGTCCACCAAAATTCTTGTTCTCTCGAAATGGCTCTTAACCGACAAATATGTATATATATATGTATATATATCTATACCTCATACCTACTTTTTTTTGCAGGCGCCTATCCAGATAAAACCCATTTAATGCAAATATTTAAAAAGGCAGAGCCTGGAAAATGGCTGACTCCAAAAGCTAGTCAAGCTCTCCAAATTACCAAGACCACAAAGGCTAGACACCCAAGTGGAGAAGTGATGGAATATTCTGCCAGAAAGACACTGACCACTCTGATTCCTGTTAGAGAGAGTGAGATTCTAGAAACCAAGGAAAGAGGAGAGTCTGATCATCCCAAGAACTCAAAAAGGGTAAAACAGTTACCCTGTAGTAGCAATTTCTGCAATGAGAGGGGAATCTGTACAATGGAAGGAGAGCTGAGGAAGTGCAGCTGTCTGAGGGAATATGGCGGAGAGTACTGTGAAAAGGCAGCACCTGGACTGGCCCCTGGCTACGTGGCTCTCAGTGTAACCATTGCCTTATCAGTTGTTCTGGTAGCTCTGGGAGCATTTGTCTATTTCAGGAGAGAACAGGAATTTAAAAGGTGAGCTCCTTTAATATCTCCATAGGACAGTTTCATTTCAAAGAATATTTATAAAATAAGATTGGGGGTGGAAGTATCAGTCCACTGTTAGAAATATGTCCTCTGAGGAAGAATTTAGGTGATGAAGCATCCCTCGTCTGTTAGATGACCTGGAAAAAATAATAATCAGGACCATCTCTTTGAGATCTGGGGTGAGATAATGTCACAGGTGGTTTTGACATTTATGCAGGTAAATATACCTTAACAGCTGTCAGTACACAATATCAGGAATGAAATGAGAAGATTCACCTCAAATAATAGTTTGGAGGAAAAAATTGCTAGAAGATGAAAAAAAAAAGAAACTAAGGAAAAATTTAAAGCAAAAATACTCAGTTTCATCCAAGAGCGAGAAAGTCATTGGATTAAAGAAACAAGAATAACAAAATGATGTTTCCCTCAAATCATCATAGGTTTTTTGCTTTGTTAAAGAGACAATTAATATAGGGGATAATTCCTGTAATCACAATTTACAATAAGGGGACATATTGGCACTTTCTAGCCATACCCCAATTCCAGCTTCCGTGTCAAGGAAGAATTCGTTTTATTTTCTTTTTTTTTTTACATTTCTAGAACTAGTACAGCATCATCAAGAAATTTAACGTGCTATAAAGAAAGTAACCAAGAAGAAGAAAATCTAATGAACAGTGAGACTTTTGTTAATGAAGCCTATGATGAACAGGTATGTTAGCCAATCTCTTGCAGAAGTACGATTGTGGGACACAGTTAAAGAATGTTCTTTCTGAAAATCCTAGCTGGGTAAAGGTAAGCAATGTCAACTTAATGGGCTTCTTATTATTGGTGAACATTTGCTATCAGGTATTTCAAACTAATGCTCGGTAAATTTTTCTTTAGACTCTGTTTTGAACAGTTAAAAGTTGAGAGAAGTGAAACATGCATGAAACAGTAGCCAAGGGATTCAGTTATTGGTGAACTTCCTAATACAGCTCGATCCTATCTTGGGGTGGGGTGGGATGTTCTTAGAATTAATTGGTGTTTCCCATAAAATTATGCCATCTCTGATTATTTCCTGCTTGGCTCAAACACCTCTGCAGTTATGCTTTAAGCTAGTGCATATTCTCTAACTTTGTCTCTTTTCCCACAGGAATTGTTAACTTCTTTACAAACCGACTAACCAAATAAAAGAGTTGAAACGCCTCAATAAAAATTGTTTATGCATTTCATTGTGCTGTTTACTGTATTAATTTCTGCGATGTTTTGGTAAATGGTAACTTCTTATTTGCTCCTTTTTAAATTGGAGGCGCTCACCTTCATTTTATCTGGTGTGGAATGACTGAATATTCATAGCCAGGATCAGATTTAAGGGTCATCTCCATGTAATTTAGGTTATGCTTTATCCAAGAAGCTTTATAATCCCAAGGTGCCTGGGCCATACTATATAGAAGTTCTGGATGTTATTCCTGGCTCTAATGCTAACTTTGAGCAAACTGACCTCTCTGAACCTGTTTCCCCATTTTACAAAATAAAATGAGCTCTCTTGAATCTTTACTTTAGCTCCTGCAGTGTAGTAAATGTTCAACTGTTAGTTCCTTCCATTCCCTCCTCTCTTACATTTTGCTGCTAAGATAGTATATACTTGCTGAAAACTTGCAAAAGCAAAGTTTTTATTAGGCTCTCATTTGATTCTGAAAATAACAGAACTGGTAAATATGCTTTTTCTGGTGTAGAAGCTCAGAGAAATTATTTGTCTAAGGTTTAGGGTATTGACGAGGATTCTATCCAATTAGCTCTGGCTTTTGAGGGAAATGTGCAGATGCTATTTGAATCTCAGTGCCACTTTGACTGCTAATACCTCTGCTTATCTTCCTAAATTACTACTTTATTCACACCCATATATAAGGAATCAAGTGCACTGAGTCTTTGATGGGAGGCAGGACAATGCAGCAGGAGCAAATCACTTAATCCTGAACTTGTTCCATTATAAAAATGGGAATATCAGAAACTTAGCAGGCCTATTGGGCATTGAATGGAAATGCCTGTACATGCTTAGCAGCTACCAGAATCCAATAATAGCACTAGTACAAATTATAATCAACCCAATTTGAGTTGTAAGACTTTTCTCGTGCTTGCATCTTCTCTAGACTATACATGTTTAGTTTCTTGCAGAATGAGTTTGTGCAGACTGCCAAGCATGATGAGAATTCCTAAGTTTAATACTGTGGGCACAGTTCAGTAAATAAGCTGGGATTTGCAACCAAATCTGAGAATGTTGAACAATTCTGAAGTGCTTTTAAGTTAATTTGCCGATGGAGATTTCCTAGGATTTTCTGAGAAATGCCATATAATCAATATTAATTGGTTGAGTGGAAGAGATGAATCGAAATTCCCAAATAAAGTCAACTTGACCTAAAGAACAAATGCTGGGGGCTCTACTTCTACTGAAGAAGCTGGGCTTGTCTCCAGTTGGGAGACTGAGCATCATTAAATTGCCTCTAGGGCTCAGCTGCATCTGAGAGGGCAAATCATAGGTTTCTCTGGCTACCCTCTACCATAGCCAACCTCTCTGCCAACTTTTGTCCCTGGCAAGACCCTACCTCTTCCTGCACTCTCAATGAATAAGCATGATACAGAAGAATCAGGTTTTATAGCATGATAAATGTCATGGTGCATGGGTGACGTAGTACAATATTACTATTCTCTCTGGACAGGCTCCAGCCTGCCTTGGTCTACCGTAGACCCTAATCTTTCCTCCACACCTCTGGGGTGTGTTTTATGGCTAGTTCTGCTTCTGCAGGCTCTGTACTGGGACGTTACTGTCAGCCTAACTTTGCTAGCCTGCAGGGCCCATTTCCTTTTTTGGGTCTCAGAGACACCCCTATTTCCCCTTCCTGGGTGAAAGGGAGCTGGCCGCAGCCAAATCTCCCGGTATATCAATATGCACCCATCCCCCCAGGCTTTTATACCTGTTTTGTTATCTTTGTTTTCCTGTGATTATATGCCTAAATATCATCCCACCTGAATTTAGTTCAACGTATCCTTTTATGCTTTTCCCATTCAAGAATTTACAAAGCATATCTGAGTGTTGTTGCCTCCTTTTTGCCAGAAGGGCTTAATTCTGAATTGTAATCAATTTCATAATCTTCTCTATTTAGGGAAATGGTACATTATCAACTATAAGAGCCTTTTACTATTGTAATCATAAAATAACTTCTGTAGACTTAGTTGATGGAGCAGTAAGTCTAAGGCAAATGTGAAACTTGAATTTATGTGTAGAAACTCAACTTCTGTAATATGGAATTAGTTTGGGTTCTTTTCTGGAAGAATGAGAAGCTTTAGAAAAGTTGATTGGTTTGTGCTTTAGGCTCAGAGAGACCTGTGTAAACGTTGACCTTTTATATCTATCATTAGTAATTGAGAGTTAACTGGTAAACTTGAGGAAACAAATGGGGGAGGGGCCAAGGACAGCAGGCAGGATGTACTAAGTTTCTACATTTAATACTCCTGGGAGGCATATGGAATTCAGAAAAATTGAGAAATAAGATATGATCTGTATTACTATCAGATCAATTACTGATTTTATAGGGCAGTCTGCCTCTCTAGCCTCCACTGTTCCAAGTTCCTTTCTCTTTTTTGGACTCCTCTAATTTTTAACCATCATCCTCAGTATTAAATTCAGGCTTTCTGTTACCATCTAATTCACTAATCCCCAGGTGAGGAACCCAAAGCCCAGCGAGGGCTATTAGGAGGCATATATCACCCAAGTTCTCCAAATCTGCAGTGACCTCGTTTAGCCTCTTTCAGCCCCATACTAGATGGCAGCCATGATGGGGGAGGGCACTTCTACAACACAAATGGATAAGGTGCTTAGTACCTGTGAAATGACCCTACCCTGTCAGTCTCTCCACCTACTTGGCACACTAGCTGACAAGTGCAACTGCTTGCTCACCTCCTTGGCGGAGTCTGTCTGTAACTTGTGGAGGCCAGTTGGACAAGAGTTAGGTAAAGTCACCTTAAGCCATTATCTCAACACACTTCTCCTGAAGAATCAAGCCCTGTGGTCAACGCTCCTCCCCCAGTTCT
Organism: Myrmecophaga tridactyla; assembly: GCA_004026745.1. NCBI lineage: Eukaryota > Metazoa > Chordata > Mammalia > Pilosa > Myrmecophagidae > Myrmecophaga > Myrmecophaga tridactyla. The sequence goes on along the minus strand of PVIY010006026.1, from coordinate 6,148 downwards.
CTTTCTCTCCCTTTCTGGATTCAAACAGATTAAACTTGTCTTCCTGTGTTCCATCCTACTTGATGGAGAATTGCTGGAGGTCATCTTATTGTATGTAGTGGATGGGCTCTATCTGAGGCTCCATAGAAGCCTTCACTCACTAAATTTATTTTTTTAAAAATGTGGGTGGATGAGGTTAGAAGATTGGGAGAGAAAATAAAGTGTTTTTATTTCAAGTCACGATTGCGTTCCTTATTTCCTTCCTTTCCCAGGCAGGAAGAAAGACCTCATCTGTAGTGATTTTGGAAATGAAGAAGGCTTGAGTTGTGCTTTATTCTTTGAAAGCAAAAAACTGCCAAAGTTGCTCTTGTGGCTCTTTCCCCTCTGGGAATGGGGTCCTCTGTCCTGGGTTAGATGTGGGTGGAGACACTCTGAGTTGCAGAACCGGGAACAGCAGAAACCTCTGGGGCCACATATCACTTTCTACATATGGCCAGGTTGTCTATGAAGTGAAGAAACTTTTGGGTAGAGAAATGCTTTTTTTTTTTTTGTATGCTATATGGCAGGGTCTCATTGCATTATTTTTCCATGTGAGTATCCCATTATTGCAGCATCATTTGTTGACTATTTATTTTGCTTGTTTGTTTGTTTGTTTTGGGGGATGTGCATGGACCGGAACTCGAACCCGGGTCTCGACTACGCAAGTGAGAATTCTACCACTGACCCTCTGAGAGACAGCTTTTAAAAGTAACTTTAACTTATTTAATTGTTACTAGGCAGTGAGGAAGTGTTAGTATGTATTCTCGGACTACAAAGATAAATAGAAACTATCCATGCCCTTACCTTCAATTTAGAGGTTAAAGGGGAAGGTATACCAGCAATTAAATCTCATGTAAGGGATATATCTAACTACACCTCCAAATGGAAGGGGGAGGGAGTACTTTAGGGGGTGTGTGTGTGGAAGAAAGTGACGAGGATGAGAAAAGCCTCCAGCCAAATCCTGAATGGAATTTAGCTAATCTAAGAGTGGATAATACGTAAGGAAGCTCCTGAGAGTTTTAAAGAGATGAATGACAGCTGTTCATCTTAGGAAGGTCAAATTGAGTATTTGGGGTGGGTGTAGAGGAGAGATGCTGGTTGGGAAACTTTTCCAGCACTCTTGGGATGTGATGAGGCTCTGAGGTTCTAAGTTTGTATCCAACTACTGCATCTAAACATGGGCAGAACAGAATGTTCCAGAGTGTACTCCCTCCTAAGGAAGCCCTTAGCTGATAGAGAGTAGACAGCCAGATTTACCCAGCCTTACTTAACTCAATTTTACCACCAGCGTCTTCCTGCCCCTATCACCCAGTTCTAGAAGGAAGAAGGAGTAAAGCACACTGGTATCGAGCCTGCTCTATCAAGCTCTTTTTACTAATATTGCCTTAGAGGATATTTGAAACTTGCTTTTCCCCCTCTGCCTAGAATACTCCCCTCTGCCTTCTTGTAGTTCTCTGCTCAAGTACAAGCTTCCTTCTGACCACCTTTCCTAAAATACCATCCTATTTTCTCTAGCCCTTGTCTCTGCTTTGTTTTTCTTCATTTCACAGGATCACTCTCTCCTATGCCAGAATATGTAAGCTTCACAAAGGCAGGGTTGGAATAGTTCTGTTTTCTAGGGCATCCACAGTTTTGCCAGTAACATGACACATGCTCAAAACCTACTGAATGAATGATCTATGCAGTGAAGATGGGGGTGGTGGCCAAAGAGCATTTGACAGCACTTCCCATAGCCTCTGCAGTGGATAAACCAGCTTGTTAGGGTGCTGGTAAACCTCATTCCTGCTTCCTTAGGGCAGGCATCTCCATCAGAGCCAGACTGGCGAATGCTCCTAGCAGGAGCTGTGCTAATGGAGTTTCTGCCCTACTTTCCTCCAGGCATAGCTGGAGTAATTTTGAAAAGACTCCACCCATTGAATGTGGAGATGTACTGCAGATGCTAAATAGGAGGATTAGAAATGAGCTATGATGGCACATTTTTCAGTTTGTGCTGTTGTGACAGAGAACCACTCTGTGGCCAAAGAGTTTCTAACCTGATGTGGGAGTCTCCTTCCATGCCATCTTGAATGTTTCTGTAGCAAATACAAGTTTTTAATTTTTAAAGAGTGTGTGGGTGTGTGTATGGGTGTGTCGATAGGGCAAAAATAGTTTCAACTCTCTGCAAGAAAATCTTAATCATCAGAGAGAAAGAGTTTTGAATGTAAGCCAGTGGAAAATAAGTGGAGCATAACTGGAAAGAAGCAAAGCATACAAATGCCAGTTCTGCCTGTTCTTGCCAAGACTTCCCTAGAAATACTGGGAATTCTGATGCAGGCAAGATCCTGTAGAATCTGCCAGAAACCCCAAATTCTTATGTTGTCTTCTAGGTCCTGAATTCTCTGCCTTTTGACGTGTCAGCTGAAAAGAGAACCATTGTTTTGTCTCTGCCCTGGCTCTGTATCCTAGGGTAAGCCCCTTCACTCAGCCAGGCAGCAGGCACTCAAGGGTCTGATTATGCATCACCAGCTGGAATTGAAATTTGAGGCAGGCACAGTCCCAACTAAAGCCTTACAACTGCCAGGGTGGGCCCTGAGCTCTCAGCATCGGCATCTTCTGACAGCTAGTTAGGAAGTTTCAGGCCCCACTTCAGACCTACAGAATTAGAATCTGCATTTGCAAAAGAACTCCCAGTGATATGCCTGCACATTAAAATCTGGTTTTAAAAATACAGACTCAGTGATTCCAGTGCAAAGGGAAGTGCAAGGTTAGTGTGGCCTGAATCCACACTATTCCTTCCACTGCTAATAAACGGCATGTGCTGTTTCATTAATTTCACTGTATAGCTCTCTATTAATGCTTACTGAATTAAATATTCCTATCTCTGAGTTAGCTATCAAAGGCAAGTTTTAAGGTGAAATTCAGTTCAGTTAAAGACACAGCTAAATTAACTATTTGGTACTAAAGTTGGCCCTGATGGAACACTTAGCTGCCTACCAGGGATTTTTAAGTCCTGTGGTACTAGAGGAAAAGATTTCTATTCTCACCTCAAGTGGAAACTGGTGCTTCTAGTTTTTTCAACAATAGAGTTGGCTTTGCAGAGAAAAATAGCATGAACCTGAAAACAAAGCAATCAGGGATTTAAGTGGAGCCCATTGGCTTCTTTTTTGTAGTCTCACGCTAGGGAGTGCAAAAATCGGAGTGCTAGATTTCATGAGCAGTGCCTGGGAAGGCAAGAAATAATAATGAAGGCTTAAATTACCAAAGTGGTACTGGATACAACAAAGCTTTCGTGGGTTTATTGAAACTGTTGTTTTTGAATTTTATTTATAAATAGAAAACATATAAATATAAACTTCAACCCAACAGGTTCTGAACTCCTTGCATTTTTCACTTTGTACGAAATATTTAATGTAGAGTCCACTATGTAAAAGCTGAGGTATCCAAGGAATACAAAAGAGCATAAAGTTAGTCCCTTCATTTTCCTTCTGGCTTCTAAAGAGAAACTCTGGAGATAAGTTCAACTTTCACACCGAAAGTAGTAAGCGATAAAAAAGATAAATCCTACTTATGCTTGAAAAAAGGTAGATATGAATTAATCAGGCTATCTCATTTCATAAAAGTCCTTAAAGCTGCTGGTATTTCCATGGCTCTACTTTTATTTTAGGAGCCTCAATCAAACAGCCGGAAATACACTGGGCTCTTGCAAGTTTGCATGAAAATGAGCTATAGAGCAGAAATCGATAATATAATACTTAAAGTGATGCACAAATCATCGGTATTTCAGAACATTGTTGCTTCAAGGCATTAAATTGCCTCTATTTGCCGATACCAACTTTTTTGGTTATTATCGCTGGAGAACACCATGCAAACACCACCCTCTCTGAATATCCTTCAGCTAAAAAAAAACAACGTTTCACTCTGGAGGCGAAAACTGACCCCTATTAAACCCGACATTAACAAATTGTCCAAGGAGTGTAGTTCAGCCACAGGAAAGGAAGATCAGTTGTAAGAAGGTGTCCGGGTTTCAGATGAGCGAGACTGTTGCCAGTGGCAAGGTGACAGGCAAATACAGGACGGTGTTTGGGGAGGGGGGGGGTCCTTTGTCACCCTCGGTCCCGGAATGCATGAGTCCACGGCCTGCACACATGGCTGGGGGTGGGCTGGGGTGGTGGGCGGCTCCTACAGGTCGGAGTCGCAGGGCAGCGAGCTGTGGCAGGGCCGGGTGCTGCGCGAGGAGGGGCCCTGCGAGTCGGCCTTCTCTTCCCCGTCGAGCACGTCCACCGGGTTGGTGTAAGCTTTGGGCGGCGGCCGCGGCATGGGGAAGCCGACTTTGGGCTGGCTCGGGTCCCTGAGCTTGGCCGGCCGCGGCCGGTGCTGCCCCTGGCTGTAGTACTTGATGGCGGGCGTGAGCTCGGGCTCCGGCCAGTCGACGTGCACGGTGCTGATGCTGCTGCGGCGCGGGCGGGCCAGGGGCGCCTTGCGGCAGCGGTGGCAGCGCTCCTCGCACCAGGGCGCGAAGCTGAGCGCCAGCGAGAAGCCGCCCAGCAGCAGCAGGCAGCTGCCCAGGTAGCCCAGCACCAGGCTGTAGCTGACCTCCACCTTGACCGGACTAGGCGGGGCGGGCAGGACGTTGCGGTCCTCCAAAAAGTGGTTGTACCAGGAGACCGGGATGAGGCTAAGGAGCCCCGCGGCGAAAAGCACCACGCCGGAGAGGCCGGCCAGCGCGAAGTGAGGCTCGTCCCGCCAGCAGCGCACGCCGAGCGAGGCCAGCAGCAGCCCCAGGGCCGTGGTGGCCAGGGACGTGACCATCAGTGCCCGCGCCACGAGCACAGGCTCGGCCGCGAAGTAGCCCCACTGGTCCGGCCGGCCGCACTCGCGCTCGCGGCTGCTCTGCTCGCGGCACATGTCCCACAGGCCCTGGTACAGCACCACGTCCACCGGCTGGTCCAGGAACCCCTTTACCAGCCGCCAGCCGGGCGCCAGCGTGCCCGTGAGGTTGAGCAACAGCCCGCAGGGCGCCAGCACCATGCCCAGAGTCATCACGAGCGGCGTCCGCATCCCCGCCGCCTGCGCCCGCGTCCCGGGCTCTCCAGTCCCCGGCGAGCTCCTGCGCGTCCGGAGAGTGTCCCGGACCCCGGGCCCGGAAGTCCGCGCCGAGCGGGCCGAGTCCCGCGCCCCAGCACCTGGAAACTCCCGGGCCGCTCTTTTCGTCTCCCGTGCTGCTCGCAGCGCTCCCGTCTTCACCCTGGAGCTCGCCCCAGGCTCCCTCCCCGAGTCCCCGCCGCTCCGCCCTCCCGCCGGCTCCAATCGAAACCTGCTCGCGGGCGGGTCCGACCGAAACCGCGGGCTCAAAGTGCGGGAGTCCAGGGGCCGCGGCCGCCGCCGCCGAGCCCGTCCTGGCTGGGCGGGTCCGAAGGTGCCAGCAGGAAGCGGCGGGGCCGCCTGGAGCACCCGGCGGACTCCCGGCTCTGGCTTCGGGCCTCTGAGCCGCGGGGACACCTAGCCCCGCAACCCTTTGGCTCGGCCCCGCCCGACCCCGACGCCTCCCAGACCGAGCAAAGGTCGCCCCGCCCCCGGCTCCTCCGTGCGACTCTGTCGGTCCAGCCCGGTGCGCCGGGAAGGAAAGGGGCGGCGCCACCCGGCCCGCAGCACCGGTCTCTGTCGCTGCGCAGCTTCCCTGCTTCTCCCCGGATCTCAGCTCCGAAAGTTCTTCTGCTTTCCCTGTCCTCGGGCCTTGGGGATATAACCTGTCCTCCCTCCGCTGCCCGAGAGACTGCCAGCAGGTGTCCGATGTCCCTGAATGTTTTGCTCTGTTTTAATTGCAGTCACTCTGAGCAAGAGGGCAGGTGTGCGCCAGGGTCCACCTGGTAAAGAGGTGTGTCCTAAAATGTTGCATTTGTTTAATAAGCTTTGCTTAATCAAGGCTCCATTGTTTAATTTTCTTTTATACTCCGAATTCTGTGTATTTGTGTGTGTGTGGGGGGGGTAGCGCGGATTTATTTTCTTTTTCAGACTTGTGAAAATCACGTGGACAAAAAATGGGGGAGATTACTAGGTGTTCTAGTTTGTTAGCTGCTGGAATGCAACACACCAGAGACAGATTGGCTTTTAATAAAAGGGGATTTATTTGGTTAGTTCTGCAGAGGAAAGG
>PVIY010006025.1:29911-90305 GCA_004026745.1 Myrmecophaga tridactyla | reverse complement strand
GCATTTCAAACTAAATTTATTTTTTCATTTGTTCCCCCTATTATTTATTTTTATTCCATATGTTCTACTCTTTTGTTGATATAGTAGCTGAAAGGAGCATCAGACACAAGGTTTCCACATTCGCAGAGTCTCATTGTGAAAGCTATATCATTGTTCAGTCATCATCAAGAAACATGGCTACTGGAACACAGCTCTATATAAAATAAAAATTTTTTAATGGTAACTCAGTGTTGTCTGTGGGACTGGCAAAGGGAAATTTGATAAGACAGTCCTAAAACTTGACAGAGTGGTTCTTAACCCTGGCTGTGCATCAAAATCATCAGTGGAACTTTAAAAAATATATACATAGCCAGGCCCCAGCCCAGACCTCTGAATAAGACTCTCTTATTAAAAAAAAAAACATTTGTTTTTAAACAGTTCCAGGTTTTTCACCCATCGGACTGGCAAAAACCCCAAAGTGTGCTCTGTGGAGAAACGGGCATTGTACACTGCTGGTGGGAGACAGAACAGTATAACTCCTATAACATATTTTGACAATATTTAACAAATCAAATATGCTTTTACTTTTGACTAAGCAATCTCATTTCTCAGTCTAGTCTGAAGATATAGCTCCACAAATACCAAATAACATATGCACGGGATATTTGCTGTGGTGCTATCAGTAACAGTAAGACTGCTCATCAAGAGGGGACTGGCTGGTAAGCCATGCTGCGTCCACCAAAGGAGGACTGTGCAGCCAGCAAAAGGAACACAGACCATCCTTACATACATGGAACACTGATTATGCTGCTCTTGATGTAAAAAGGAAAAAGTAAGGGGACAAACGTGCTTATTTTGGGGGAGCTGAGGGAGGAACACTGGAAGAAGAGACCAGTAGAACAAAAATGACCACCTGTGCGTGTGGGGGACAGGCTGGAGTAGATGAGAATGGAAAGTGAGACTTCTAAATTTTTATATAGTTTTGACACTTGGACCACACAAATATTTACATATTTAAGAAATAAAAGTCTAAAAGGAAAAAGACAAACTCTAAAACTGAAAACCTAAAACAAAAGAGCCTAGCTTTCTATCAAATTAGTAACATAAACACAGAGATCAGCCTGACTGACTGTACATTCCCAGTGGGATATAGTCTAAGCGCAAAAATAAATGCAATTAAATAAAACTGTAATCAATTTTTCTGTTGAAAGTAATATTGCTATTATAATTTTGAAATTATTTAAGAATATTGTAAGGGCAAATAATTAGATTAATAAAAAATAAAAATGTTCAGCTTAAAAGAAATGTAAAGTCAAATAAATTGCTTCTTTAATTTTTAATTAGGAATATTAATATGAACTCATTTCTGAAGACATATTCCCTAGGTCTGTCTACCAAAATGGCCTATAAACAATAATAGAGGAGCCATATGAACCCCTTAGCACCCAGATTTTAGTTTCTAAATATCATTTCCATCCAAAAGGAACAAGGGCTCCTTGGAGAAATGAATGATTCCAGATCTGGGGCAAGGAAAGTATAAGGTGAGCCTGGGACATTTTGTTGTGTCAGAAAGCAAGAAATCATTCCATAACTAATGGGGGTCATGTCAAAAGGAGTAGCACAAAGGGTTCCCACTGGCCATTTGAGCATCAAAACAATAACTAAATGATTCTGACATAGTGACTGAATAAGAATCCACAAGTCCAAACGCAAAACAAACAAAAATAGAAAGAAAAAGCTACAGGGACGATTCTAACAGGCAACTGAGGTTCGGAACCTTTGCTTTAGAGCTTTGGATAGACTTTCAACAAGTAAGTCCTTTTCTAGGATATATACTAAGGAAATAATCACTATACAGAGATTTGGTTTTATTTGTCACTGTGTTGTTTAAAATAGAGAAAAACCAGAAACAACTATCTAACAAAAGAGGAATGAGTAAATAAAATATAATATAGCCATGTAACGGAATCCAATACAGCCAGAGTACAGGGGAATGAACAAATACTTGCTGACAAGGAAAAATGCTTATGACATTTTGTTGGTGAGTGAAGAAAGCAAGTTATAACAATGACATGTAGAGATAATTCTTTTTTTGTTTTACTTACCAAATATGTAGGTATATATGGAAAAAATCATGCATAGAAAAACTGTCATAATATACACCAAAATTAACCCTTGGCTGAGAAATTATATGCTTTTTTCCATTTCTGCTTGCCTCTGCTTTATATATATAGTTAAACATGAATTTATAAGAGAGAAGGTTGACACTTCTACAGTGGGTGAAGGAAGGAAACGGCCTTGAGGCACTTAAAGGAAAGTTTAAAACTACAGGAAAGCTTTCTTGGGAAGAACAGAATGAACAGTGGCTGGAGCCCCACTACTCCCTCTACTCAGTATGAGCGGCGCAGGCAGTGAGGTGGAACAGCAGTGCCACCTAGTGGGCGCTGCCTGGCCTGCTCCAGCCTACCCCTTTCTGGGTAGGCTCCCCCCTGTGCCTCTCCCACCCTGACACAGGGCACCAGAGGTTGGGCCTGGAGTCCTTACCGGCTGCATGGTGCCCCCTGCTATGACCACGGCTCGGCATTCCTTTACCACCTGGGCAAAGTGCACAGCCGGATTCAGGAGCAAGAATTTGAGGCTGCTCTGAGTGAGGCTGCCTGAAAAAGGAGAAAGATAGGACAGCTACATGAGGAAGGGAGCAGACAGTTTATCAGTCTCGGCCAAAGGGAATCTCCAGTTGGGTCCACATAGGAGGCACAACGTGGCCTGAACAGAGTGGCTGTAACCCCACTACAGCCCTCTTGGTCTGAAACTCTCTCTTTAAATTAAATCCCATTTAACCTCAGGACAACCCTCTGAGGCAAACAGTGGTGTTATCTCATTTTCATATGAGAAAACTGTAGTTCAGAGAGGTAAAGAAACTGGACCAAGACACATAGCTGGTAAGTGTCGAAACTAAGACTCAAACCAACTCCAGAGCCCATAACCTTAACTGCCAGGCCACTCAGCTTCCCTTAGAGGACCTGCCATCCTAGAGCCTCCACCATCCTAGAGCCTCTGCCATCCCCACCCACCAGCCCCAACGCCTGCCCCTGGCCCCGAGAGGCCAGTCACCAGGGTCCTGTCTCCTAACCCCCAAAGATGCCAGGAGAAATAAGGGCTCCTTTCATGCATGGCTCCAAGTTGGTTCTTCCTTGGGAATCAAGCCTGGCTGGGCAAGCACCTGATTACCTTGGCGGCTCAGGATGACCCTGCCATCCTGGTTGGCAGTGGTGAGAGCTGCAAGGAAGCCTTCGATGTGCATCAGCGGAGAAGCAGGTCGCAGTGCCCTGGCCTCACCCTCCTCCACAGGAGATGGAGGAGTTGCTGTAGAGAAGGAAGAGGGTCGGGAATTAAAGACGGGGCCACTGTTCTCTCCCTGATGTCAGGATAAAGTTCTCCAGGGGAAGATAGGTTCACATGTGAGGAATGAGCATTCTCGCCCAGGGCCCACAGCCCAGTTCTTCCCAACTTCTTAACTCACCCTCAGTGGCCCCAGGCTGCAGGCTCTGCAGGAAGCGCTGAAACCCAGCGAGCCTGGGCTGCTCCCTGGAGGGAAGGAGGGCTGCTCCGTACCATTCTGTGAAGCCAAAGAGCTGGGATAGGGATGAGACAGAGTGGTGAGAGAAGTAAGCTGAGACTGGGATAGACCAGAGGCTTTGCAAGGCTCCAAACAGCCTGCCTCACTGCACCCCCTCCCCCAGGCACATGGCACCCCTTCCCACTTCTGGTGACACTGTTCCACACTCCACAGAGTGGAGACAGAGGTGATCCAGGGTTTCTAATTAGGAGCCTAGAGAAAAGCACGGTGAGGGCAGCAAGATGAGGGGCTGCTGGGTACCCCTGGACCCTCAGGGAAGGGAAGTGTGTACCTTTCTGCTGATCATGCTCTTTTCACAGTACCGCTGCACCTGCAAAACCAAACCCAGCTGGAGACGACAGGCAAAAATCAACCAAGCTGTACTCTAAATTAAAAAAAAAAAAAAAAGATAACTACTTTCTAACACCCCAGAATGCACAGCTCACTGCATTTCCCAAGGAATCCAAAGCCTCAGTTTAGCCAACTATTTCAATTTTCTTTGAGGTCACTCCTCTTTTGCTGCAACCCCATCACCACCACCACCACTATACAGTGCTCTCGCATGAGGGGAAGATTCCTCTATGCCTCACAGTCACAGATGTGACTTGACACAGGAACATGTCTCTCCAGGTCCAAAGGCTCTTAGGGCGCTCAGTAAAAGTTATATCCCTTCTGCTTTCCCTTGAGGTGGCAGCATCTAAGCTGGGCCCTGAATGATTAAGGGTTAGCTTTAAAAAAGAAAAATAACCCTATGAGCAAAGACATAAAGGAGGAAAGCATGAGGCCTGTCGAGGGAAATATGAAGTACAGTTTAGTTGGCATGTACAATATATGTAATCTGGAGTCAGACCTTAGTTTAAGGCAGTGAGTTTGAAGCCTTTAAGATTTCTGAGAAGAGTGATGGCCTCTGATTAAGATTCACTAGAGGGTGTCTGTAAAATACTTTAGAAGGACAGAGAATGAAATCAAGGAGACTAGAAAGAAGGCAGTGACTGCCCTGAAGTCGTGGCTGAAGGAATGAAGAAGCAGGACATGTTTAAGAGCTGTTACAGAGGTAGAACCACAAGGCCTGCCAACTTTATGGAGGTGGGACATAAATGGGGAGAAAAGAACCAAAGATGACCAGGACTGCCAGGATGTGTGACAGAATGGCAGCAGCAACTATGTCCCAAATGGGTAAGTCAGGGAAAGCTGGCTGAAGCCAAGAGGAGGCAGGATGGAGAGATGAAAGCCCCTGAGTCAGGGTGGCTGGGTTCACACGCTGGCCCCACCTGTCCATCATGTGTGACGCTGTGTGCATTTCCCTGAAGGAACCTCTCTGAGACTCCATTTCCTTCGCTTTCAAATAGCAACAGTATGTCCTGCTTTGGAGGCCAGAAGAGGCATACTGCCTGGGGCACAGAAGCACTCAAGTATATAAAGGCAAGGGTTGTTATGAACTTAGAACCCCTCAAAGTTAGGAGGTGAGGGACAATGGCTGGGCCCAGTCTGGTGGACCCTGAACAGGTAGGACTGGAGGAATCAAAAGTATGAGGCTGCAATAAACCCTCCAACTAGAAAGAGTAGGCAAATGAGAGAAGGCCCACCAGAGCAGCCCTCTCCATGTTCTCACCTGCCTCAGCCCAACAGCAAGCTCACAAAATTAATGTCCTGCTTCTATCAAAAGCCCAGGAAGAGAAAGTGCTGGAGGAAAGTCAGTAAGACATGAGGAGCCAGGAACCTTTCTTTGTGCATTTTGGATACAAAGTAAGGCACCTTTCCTCACCAATCCCTATGACTCTCTGATCTTTTCACACTGAGAGTGAAGATTCTTTTTTCTTGCTGATGTGTTCTGTTTAAGAGGTAATCATATACGTATAAGTTTGAGACTCTCAGATCTTAATTTGCTTGAGGACAGACAGGCTTTGTATTTATTCCTTCACAGTCCTAACACAGTGCTCTGCCTCCAGGTGGCAATAGGAATAAGGAAATGTCACCTACTAGTGTGAAAAGACCAACACCTCTACCATTTCTACCTTGAACAGGTTAATGTTGTCAATCTGGCACTGGAAGAGGAAATCGTTGATGGTCTTCAGCTCCGTCCCTGAGGGGAAACCAAACAAAGGGTCTGGAACTCTCCCTCTGAAGACCATGGCTTTGGGCTGCAGAGGTAAGCTCAGCCATGCTCAGAGGAACCCTCTTACCTGTCTGTGGAAGGCTCTGTGTATTGGGATTTTGCTTAATGTTTCCTAAAAAAAGAGAACTTCAACATGTCAGGATGGCGGCCCTCTAGCTCCTCACCAAAAAAACAAATACCCTTCCCATCCCCCTATCTGTTCATTCTACACTGTAACTATCAAGTAAGAAGAGCATTCAAATTTGAACATTGTTTTTTGCATTTACAGCACCCAAGAACCCACAGTGAGGGTAGGAGGTGCCCAGGAGCCTCAGGAGTCTGACCCACAGGTTTGCATGGCGGCCGAAGCCTCGCAATCCCCTTCTCACCTCTCCGCAGCTATGTGAGAGCATAAGCGATGCCCTGGCTGCATGGTGGGCTGGCAGCAAAGGTGGAGACAGAAGCAAGGAGGAAAAGCGCCCCCAGGACCCCTGGCTTTCTGGAAATTCAGCCTCCATAAAAGCTTTCAAAAGGAGTGCCACATAATAAAGGGTTCAGCTGTTCTTCAGGAAAGAAAGTGTGGCACAGAATGCAAAGAGCAAGGGATCTGGAGCCAAAAGCATCCAGGCCCACGTACTAGCTCAGGATCACAGGCAGAGCACAGAGGCTTTAGCTCACTTGTCTATGAAGTGAGGCTTAAAACACCTGAGCTGGCTTCCTCAGGAATTAAAGCAAGTTGTGTGTGAAAGTGATCTGAAAACCACAAAGAACTCTATTACATAAAATATATTTACATTATAGTGTAAAATATCCTTATCACCTCTGGAATGGGATCTGGCAAAAAAGGACTAGAATGGGGCAACTAAACTAGGAATCTAAATAAAGATCTGAGGTCAGACAACTCAACCAAGCCATAAAGAACAAGGATATTCTAACAGTCCAGACCGCTCTCACGGACAGGAGCTCCACGTGTGCATGAGGGGTCTGGGCAGGTGTGCCTTACCACCCAGCACAGACACAAACTGCTCCAACAGGTATAGGATCTGCTTGATGTACATCAGGTTCTTGGCCTTCAAACGCTTCCTACAGAAAAGCCGACAGACATTAAATGGTCAGATGGTCAGACTCCAGCAGCAACTTCCCCTCCAGCCACCCTAAGCCGAGGCTTTTCTGTCTGGCTCCTTTCAAACTGAGCCAGAGGCAACATACTCCCCTATGAAATGCTGGCGCCAGCCCACGGCCTGTATTGCCAGCTGTTCTGTTCCAAGTGCTCTGGGCCCATGTGAAGGGGCATATGCCATTAGCCAGGAGATAAACAGCACTTTGACCCACACTGCTCAGAGCCTGGGCCAGAGATGGGCACCGACATGCTTCTTGAGGGGCTGAGACAAGGGGCCCTGAGGCAGAGGAGAGTATTTTCCCTCTGCCTCCGGAGGTAGTGTCTCACCTGTATTGTTCCATATACTGAAGCAGCTGGGAATGGGCCTGGCAGAGCTGGGGAGAGGGCACAGAACAGACATGAAGGTAGACCAGGCTCTGAGTAAGTAGCCTAGTGTAGTTCCAGGGAAATCCTACACTACACCCAGGAATTGCTAGCCCAGGACCCGCAAGAGGCAAGCAGAGAAAGGGGAGTGGGGCCGGGTACAGACCTATGGTGGGGGCCTTAAAGGCCTTTAGCAGGGGGAAGCAGAGGGAGAGGAGAAGGAAAGTAGGATCTGCTGAAACATCTACTGTGGGTCAGGAGAAAGGAAAGATGCTGAGTCTCTCAGGTAATGAGCCCCCCTGCTAGTTTTTACTAGGTTGGGAAGAGACGTGTAGTCTGAGCCGACAGCTTAAGATGACACTTCTTGGCCTAAGGTCAACCTTGTCACTGCTCAGCAGAAGTGGTGAGCTGGAATGGAGGCTTCAGGGCCAGAAACCTGTGGTCAAATCCTGGCCCCACACTTAACAGTGTGTGTGCTCTTAGGCAAACTGCTTAAACCATTCTGTGTCTTGAGTTCTCAATGCAAAACAAATCACTGCCATGGGAGAGCTACCATGAAGACCAGAGAGACCCAGTAAAGTGTCCAGTGGGTAATAGCAAATAGGTGCTTAATAGTGAATACATAAACCGTAGGTCTCAGAAATCTTGGCATTCCTTGATAAATCCCCTCAAAGCAATGTCAATCATAAAAACCCCTAACTACCTGCAGGACCCTTGTTCCTTCAACCCATCAACCTGGGTTCTGGAGAACTGGGGAGGTGCATCCTGGGCTGCAGGGACTAGGCTGATATGGGCTAGTAAAGAGCAAAGAAATGAGCTGCCGTCTCTGAACAGGGTCCCCACAGGTCTAAGATTTGCTGGAAAGCCACAGCTGACCCCTGACTAGGGCTCAGCCTGGACTCAGCACCTTCTACCAAACCCCACCTCTGAAGGAATTCCAGGTCTCAGCAGCTCTATCCCTTTGCCATGGCAGGCATGGCTGGCATGGGGAGAGGCTGACCCACCTGGGAGCCGCTGACCTCAGCGCTGTGGATGCCCGTGATGGTGTCGATCAGGTTGTGGGCCTCGTCAATGATCACCACCTGGCCCTGCAGCCGGATCCCCGTGGCCTTGCGGGTGGCCGTGTGCAGCAGCATCTGGTAAGGCAGCACCACCAGCTGGCAGAAGAAGGCAGCAGCTTGAGCACACTCTCTGCTCCGGGCTAAGGACAGATCTAAATCGTGTCACCTCCCAGGTAGACTAGGTACAGGGATATCCAAGGGAGAAAGATATAGCACGGTGCTATGCTTAGCTACACATCCTCTTCTCGGAAAGTTTTATGTGGTATGTCAAATACATGACATGGATAAAAGTAGAGCTGTTCTGAACCAGGGCAAGGGGAAGAGGGAGAGTGGAACCTCTTCTGCTTAGCTTCCCCCTGTCCACAAGGTAGTTCCCAAGGCACCCAAGTTTCCTCAGAAAGTAGCCCTGTGTCCTGGTCTTAGCATGGGCACCTTCCAGCTGTGTGACTCAGGGAAAGTCACTTAACTTCTCTGAACCTCAATTTCTCATCTGCCAAATAGGCTTGACAAATCCTATTTCAAATGAGGGTTAAAGGGTGGGAGGAATAAAAAAATAAAAGTGCTCTGTAAATATTTAGGTGCTGTGTTGTTATTAAGATTTTCCAGTTAAAAGAATCCTGACAAAGTGAAAAATCCAGAAAACTGGAAACTGAAGTCCTAGGGTGTAACTCCCTTACTCACTCGTGAGAAAATGGATAAATTACCACTCAGGGCCCCAGGGTTCTCATATAGAATGCAGGTAAGATCTGCCTTAGCTATTTCAGTGGGATATATAAAGGCAAAGGTGATATGAAAAGTACTTTAACAACTCAAGATCATAAAAATGTCAGAATGTCAGGGCCTAGAAGCACTCATACTGCTCCATGGCCAACAGGCCTGGGGAGGGCGTGAACGAACAGTGAGCCACGTCCTGAGTCACTCTCAAGCATCCCCATGCGTGTTTTCAGGGCAGGACACTAACAGGGAGTCAACTGCCACGCACAGTTATTACCACCAACCTATTCTCACACACCTACTGAAATCTCTTCTGGATTACACTGACTTCTCCAAGAGTAATTTCCTATTTCCAAAAGTTACTTGAATCAAGGAAGTAGCAAGAACATTTAAATCATACCCACCAAAGAACAATGAGATACTGTTCTTGACCAATCACATTAGTAGTTTCTCGCTTTCTCTTTAAAGATAACTCAAGCATACCTCAGAGGTATTGTGGGCTCAGTTCCAGACCACCACAATAAAGTGAACATTGCAAGAAAGCGAGTCACACAGATATTGGTTTCCCAGTGCATATGAAAACTATGTTTATACTATACTACGTTCCATTAAGTGTGTAATAGCATTATGTCTTAAAAAAAATACATACCTTTATTAAAATGTAACAGAAGCCTGCCCATGCCAAAAAAAAAAAAGAAAAAAAAAAAAGTGAGACCTACTGCTTAGAAAAAAAATTCCTTTCAAAATATGACTGCTCATTGACAGTACACCTGGTCACTCAAGAGCTCTGATGGAGATGTAAAATGACAATGTTGTTTTCATGCCTGCTAACCCAATACCCATTGTGCAGAACATGGATCAAGGAGTCATTTTGACTTTCAAGTCTTATTATTTAAGAAAGACATTTCACAAGTCTATAGCTGCTACAGACTCCTAGGTAGAAGTGGGCAAAGCCAATTGAAAACCTTCTGGAAAGGATTCACCATTCTAATGCCATTAAGAACATCCGTGATTCATGGGAGGAGGTCAGAATATCGCTATTTACAGGAGTTTGAAAGAAGTTGACTCCAATTCTCCTGAATGACTTTGAGGGGTTCAAAACTTAAGTAGAGGAAGTAACTGCAAGAAAACTAAAATTAGAAGTGGAACCTGAAGATGTGACTGAATTGCTGCAATTTCATGATAAAACTTTAATGGATGAGGAGTTGCCTCTTATAGATGAGCAAATAATGTGATTTCCTGAGTTGGACTCTACTCTGGCTGGAGATGCTGTGAACATTGTTGAAATGACAAAGGATTTAGAATATTACATAAAGTTAGTTGATGCAGGGTTTGAGAGGACTGATTCCAATTCTGAAAAAACGTTCTGCTGTGACTAAGTGCTATCAAATAGCATCACATGCTACAGAGAAATCTTTCTTAAAAGGAAGAATCAACTGATGTGGACAACTTCACTGCTCTCTTACTTTAAGAAGCTACCAGTCACCCTGACCTTCAGCAACCACCACCCTGATCAGTGAGCAGCCATCAACCCGGAGGAAATACCCTCCACCAGCAAAAAGACCACAACTCACTGGAGGTGCAGATGATGGTTGGCATTTTTTAGCAATAAAGTATTTTTTAACTAAGATATATGTACATTGGTTTTTTTTAGACACAATGCTATTTGACACTTAGTCGGCTTTACTATAGTGGAAACATAACTTTTATATGCACTGGAAAAACAAAAAAATTCATGTGCCTCACTTTCTGATACTCACTTTACTGTGGTTGTCTGAAACCTCATCCACAATATCTCCGAAGCGTGCCTGTATTCAATAAGGTAAGTCTAAAGAAGGCAGAACTTGTACGTGCTGCAGAGATGTAAATTTGGGACAGTCGTTGGAAATTATTTATTTTATGCAGCTCTCTCAGTTTCTGCCCTGGCATTCTCACTGTGGTTTCACCAGGAATGCACTCTCCTTTCTGGCTCCTCTCTGTTGTCCCCCAATAATTTCAATTGGCCCCAAAGCCCAGAGTTTCCAAGGGATCCTGGGCCTCCCCAGACCCTGCAGGCTAGGAGAGCATACGCTGCGCAGCTGCTCTAACCACAGTGAGTGGCACCCTTCTGAGTTAAAGAGGAATAAATAATTTCCTCATGGCCTATACCACCTACTCCCCAACCCTTCAGGACCTCACCTGGGCTGCAGGAATGGCAAATCGGCTCCCGTAATAGGGACAGGCTCGCGCCTCCTTCCCAAGGGTCACCAGGTGCTCGATGTCCTTCACCTCCACCAGGACCTCGTCACGGAGCAGCTGCATCTGCTCGTAGTTGTAGAAGGGGCAGGTGGCCCTGCTCTGCTTTCTTCGCTTGGGCTTCTCTTCCTCAGCTTTGCTCTTCTTTTCTGAAGGTGCTTCACGTACGACAGAAACAAAGACAAAAAAGAATAAATATTTGTGGGTTTAAGCCTGGCTCTGCAATGTCAAGAACAATTCCCAGGGGTGGGGCCTATAAAACCCTTCTAGACGCTGCTTGTTATGGTCTCACAATACCAGCATTCCAGTATTTTATTTTGTGCTCCCTACAAAAAGCCTTGTACAAAATCATCTTGAAGCCAAAGTTTTAGACTAGACTGACCCAGAATTCAAGAACACTCTTCCCCATGGGGAAGGTTTTTCAGAAGGAAACTGTTTCTCTTTATGGTTCTGTTTTATTTCCTCTGTCCCTGGTCCACCCCCACTGCAGCTCTTCTGTCACTTCCAGCCCACACCTCTCTTTCTCAGGACCACCCGAGGCGACACAATAGTCCCAGAAGCTCTCCTTCTCATCACAGGGGTGGGCGGGTGGTAACTACCATGTCTGTCTCTCTGCATCTCCATGCAGCGGTCATTGATTAGCTGCACAGAACCCAGCTTCCTCACATCTTCATTTACACACAGGTTCTACAAGACAAAGGCGAAAAGTCAAAGGGCTGGTGCAGCTAAGTATCAGGCCAGCACTATGTGCCCCACCCCGTCCTCCTCGCTTCCTTGCTAGAACTGGCCAGGCCAGGGAAGGGTCTGATCCCCTCCCTTCTTCCCTTTGTTACAAGGAAAACAAAGGCACAGAGAAGGGCAGTGGCCTGCTCAGTGACAGCAGTGGACTGAGATGCTCTGCCTCTGTCTACCTGCCGGGATCCAAGAGAGACCAGTCGGGTTTCCTTGCCAAAGGGACTCTTCTGAACCTCGTGCACGAACTGGGCCAGCTGGGAGTGTGTCCGACTGCAGTAATAAATCTGGTCAAAGGAAAAGAAGGGGATTTCAAAGAGGAGATTATAATATTCCACAATATTCCCTGAATATCGAGGAATGCCTTCACCTAAGAGACTGAAGGAACAGGAAGAGTGGCCTCAAATGTACCTCAGGCAAGAGAAGTACATCCCATATTGAATCTCACCAATTGAGGAGTCCAGGGATTCCCCAATTCACCCTCAGCTCTAGACGTTCAAGGGAAATTCACCAAACCTAACGTCTTCCACAGGTCACATTTCCCCTCTAACCCAACTGCCTCCGAGTGTCAGGATTTTAAGAAAGAATAGTTCCCCTATTCAGGGGGAAATTCAGGGGTCGGGGAGGTAGGGGGACTGATTCACACACATCCCTCAAAGGGCTTTGAGGATGGGGTGGCAGCAAAGCAGGAAGAGGCCAAGTTACTCTACTTCACTAAGATTTAGAAGATCTGAGGACAGGAAGGAAGAAAAGAAGAAGAAAAATATTTACTTCCATAAAAGAAAAGTCTTAGATGGATGAAATGAAATATATGAAATATTTTTAAATTTGAGAAATGTTCAGAACCACAGGTACCTTAAAGCACCCCATGCAAATGGAAACAGACATGGGAAAAGAGAAATGTGCCAGCAGAAAGTCAAAGGGCAGAGTGCTCCTACTTTGTCCTGTACCTCTATCTCCTGCCACTACTCAAGGGAAAGAGAACCTGCCTGAGTCTTTGGCCCAGGATGGTTGCTCCTTGATGCCCTGGGGCATGTAACCCCAGGCAACTCTCCTGGAGCGACAAGAGAGCCCAAGGGTTTGGCTCCAGGCAGTCACAGAGCCCAGGGGCTGGAAGACTTCCTGACAGGAGAGTGAGAAGCAGCTGCAGGGATGCGCGTCTTCTCCCTGGGGCTGAGGGGCCCTGGGCTAAGGTGCAATCACAAAAGTACCCAAGGACATGGTGTCTTACCTTAGTCACATGCTCCTCCTCAAGGTCTTCGTCTTGATCTACTCTAAGAGAGAGAAAAAAAAAGAACACAGAGAGAACATTCTTCCTCAGCAAATTCAAGTCAATGACAAAAGCATTTATTGAGCATCTCATCTCATCCCTTATGTGCCGGCAACTAACCCTGGATGTTCAAATCAATGATAAACAAGGAAGATGTAGTCCCTTTCCTCCGAAGCCACCAGAATGAAGCCTGAGCTCTGAGCCTGAAAGGAGACAGCCACGAGCCCAGCAATGGGGTCCACCAAAGCAACCGAGAAGGCCTGTTCACTGAGCACATCCCACTGGAGAAACACCAACCCCATCCTTCCTGCCACTCAGGACTGAGGAACACGGGGAAATGTGGAAAGGAGAGGGGCAAGGGAACCCCAAAACCCAAGTCTTAAGCCAGAGGCCTGGGTTCAATGGTTGCCTCAGTCAGACATCTAAGGAGGATCTCCCCTCACCACATGCCCTTGTAAGCTGGGGGTTCTTGGTTCCTTGCTCTTCATCACTTCAGAGGCTTTATCATTCTCTATGCCTGGAATGCTGTCTCCCTCGCCTCCTCTTCCTTCACTTAGCCAGCTCATAGTTAACTTGGGAGGGCTCACCATAAACGTCACCTCCTCCAGGAAGCCTTTCTTGGGCTTTCTCATATTGTGGTTGCCCTGTGACACACTCACGTGGCATGCTGCACCTATACTTTGTAATATTCATCTTATTCAAAGATGCTTATTCTTTGCCTGCTACTGGCCCCCACCCCCCCCCATCAGAATTTAATGCCCGCAGAACAGGAACTGGATCCAGCTTGTTTCTTTTGATTCCCCGGGGCCCACCCTGAGCCTGGCACACAGCCGGAACCCTGGGCATTATTTCATCAATGCGGCCCGAACTGACAATGAGTGTGAGACCCTGTCCCATGGGATCAGATCACCCTCATCTCCTCTCTGGGTCTCAGTTTCTAGCATGGACAAGCAGCCCTCAGCACTGGGCAAGGGGAGGGGGTGGAGTAGTGCAAGGGAGGTTGACCCTGCATTATATGGCTTATTAGTTAACTTTATCAGTCTAGGCTCCTGAGAAAACACCCCATCTTTTTACAGATATACTCTATCTACAGGAGCATCACGTGGTATAAAATGAAAATTTTTTTTACCTACAAATTCAATGATTAAAAAAAAAGCAGAGATACCAATTGCCTGGAGCTATTAGGATTTAGTGATAGGGTTAACTTCATGATCAATAAGAACTGTTCGGTCAACTCTGTCCAAAGGCTTGGATTTAAATCGCCTAACACAGAACAGACTCAGCAGGATCTAGGTGAGAAAATAGATGTCTGAAAAAAAAAAGAGTAAAAATATGGTATTGGGAGTCAGTCATGTCCTCAGATAGGCTCGTGTCTCTCTCTAAAGGCCAGGACACTGGAAGCTGTGCAAGCTAATCTGTAGGACTAATAGCTCTTGCCCAGACCCTAAGCACATTTGTTCTAATATTCTTTATCTTGTCCTTGAAAGATTTTAAGGGGAAGTCAGCAAAACAAAGAGTGGGAGGACAATCTTGGAGCAGGTGGGAAGAGTTTATAGAGCCCACTCTGTCCACTGGCCCCTCCTGGAGTTTGGTGCATGAAGCAGTATATGTTAGCCCTGGGCAGGTCAAAAGATTTCATTCTAAACCAGACCCATGTGCTAGGAGCAGGTCACCGAGCTGTCCTCACCCACCAGAAGGCCATCCTTTTCTTTCCCTCCAGGGATCCCAGGAAGTGCTTAATGAAGGCAGATAAAGCAGTGGTTACCTCACAGAGGAGGAAAATTGTTAACGAGACAGAAACCCACAGAAATAGGCTTGGTTTTCTTTTCTAGAAAGCTTTAAGTAGGAACAGGAGAAATCAGTCTAACCTTCTAGAACCACCATGGCTCTACAGGGCTATTACTGAGAGGACTAAAGGAGAATGGCCCAAACCTGCTACAGATATTGGACGTCTACTTCTGCCATTCTTAGGCTTTTTTTCTTGGGGGGTGGGGGGGTTGTCATAGACCTTCTGCCATCAGTATGAAAATTACAGACCCTCTCTTATTCAAAAAATGCAACTACAGAAAATTTTACAAATAATTTCATAAGGGTCACAAACCTCCAACAGTCTATCGTAGACCTCTGACTTTGAAATTTTGGTGTTTCTGAAATTCTCTGTTAGAATTATACTAAGAGACTGAAAATAACCAGTGTTTGTCCGTTTGATTCAACAAATTTCTATTAAGTACCTGCAGGTTAAATACAAAGTCAGCTCCAGGACTCTAAACACCAAAAATGGTGTTTTCCTGCCCTGCAGAAGCTCACAGCTTGGTGACAGAGAGGAGGCAAGCTGACAAATTAAGAGAGAGCACAGAACAAGTCATGAAACACAGCTTACAGCCCCAAGTGAAGAAACAGGACAGTGGCAGAGGGAAGGACATTGTGGAAAGAGGGAAAAGCATCTGTAAATTCTCAGAACAGGAGGAAGACGTAGCACATTTAAGAAGTCAGGGCAGCTGGACTGCCAGGTGTCTAGTATGAGTGGCTGGACGTGAAGTTGAAGGGTTACATCAGGGAAGACTGAAGGGAAATGGTTTCACCCTCCAGGCACCGAGAGGTGGTGGAGGGTTTTGGGCAACAGAGCAGGGTAACCAAGTGTCACTGAGAACATGGACACCCGGGGACCAGTAGCCATCTTAGTGGGGCAGGAGAGACGCCATCCAAGCTGTGCCTCTGGGAGATGAATCTCCAGGAATGCTCATGCCTTTGGGGAAGAGCCACTGAATTTCCCCCCCCCCCCCCACAAAGTCACATTGTAAAAGTTCTATCTTTAAACAGTTGTCTTCAAGCATTAAGGCTACTGTAATACAGCTCAACAGTTTCAGGCACTTCCCTCCAGCCACTCCAATACACCATAAACGAAAAAGGGATACCTATATAATGCATAAGAATAATCTCCAGGATACGTTCTTGACTCTGTTTGAAATCTCTAGGCCATTGAAACTTCATTTATCTCATCTTCTCAAGAAGGCTTTCGCAATTCCTTGATGCCAGGTCCCAGTACATCCTGGGATTTCAGTCCCACATTGCCAGGGAGATTTACACCCCTGGGAGTCACGTCCCATGTAGCAGGGAGGGCAGTGAGTTCACCTGCCAAGCTGGCTTAGAGAGAGAGGCCACATCTGCGCAACAAAAGGGGTTCTCTGAGAGTGACTCTCAGGCGTAATTTCAAGGGGTTTAGTCTATCCTTTGCAGGAATAAGTTTCATATAGGCAAACCCTGTATGAAAGATCAAGGGTTCGTTCTATAGATTTGGTTGTCCCACAGCTTATGAGAATATGAGAAAGTCTCCAAATGGGGAAGCTGAATATTTCCTCCTTTCTCTGGTCTCCAAAGGGGACTTTGCAGATTATTCACTATCAATTACTCTAGGATTTATCGTGGCATCACACTATCCTGGACAAACCAACAAAATCTCATGCTCTGTTCAAGATACCATGTACATATGGCATTCAACTAAACTGACCACACAAGTTAAGCTGGGAATGCACTACGACAATATAAATTTTGCACCAAAAAAAACCCCACAAAAAACAAAAAACCCACATCTATCCCTTTGGTCTCACATACAAGTTTTAAAATATGGACAATATCATCCTTTACTGTCTATTCTGATTTACCTTAGTCCTATCCAGATCAGCTTCATGCACATCTTTACCCAAAGTCTGTTCATTTTCAACTTTTTAAACAGTTTCTATATGGGGTACTGCTGACTTTCATAGCTTCAGAGCTCTAACTCTGAGTCTCAGGTGTCATATAAATACCCAAAGTTTCTGGAAATGGCCAGATTATAAACAAATAGTTCAGTAACTTAGAACTTAAAAATAACGGTTACAACTCGTGAATATATGTGACTGCTGTAAGAGCTTACAATCTGGGACCCTTTACAATAGGCTCCAACCTGATAACCCATGTTTTCAACTTCAGTTCACTGACTTTTTAAATCTTTTTTTTTGGGGGGGTGCATGGTCTGGGAATTGAATCGGGGTCTCCTGCCAGTTCCCTAACTCTTTACATTATAGTTAGTCCATATGATTGAGGCATGGTAATATTTGTCTTTTCGTTGCCGACATTTCATTCAACATACAGTCCTTAAGGTTCATACACCTAGCTGTATGATTCACAACTTCATTCCTTCTTGCAGAGACTCAGTAGTATATTGTATGTATGCACCAGAGTCCCCCTTCCATTCTTCAGTTGTACCCTTAGGCCACCTACATCCATTGCAGATCTCGAACACTGCTTCCATAAACACCAGTGTGAAAATGTGTATTCCTTTCTCCACACTCAGTTCCTCCAAGGATAAAGTGAGCAAGGGGGTTTCAGGATCACATGGCAACCCCACCCCTAGCCTCCTGTGGAATCACCACACTGCACCTTTCAGTTTTGCTACTGACAGTGAACAGGTAAATCTTATTCTCTGCATTTTCTCTAGTACTTGTTTCTCTTTTTTTTCGCGTGGGCAGGCACCAGGAATCAAACCTGGGTCTCTGGCATGGCAGGCAAGAACTCTGCCTGCTGAGCCACCATGGCCTGCCCTCTCTGTTAATTTTTAAAGTTTTATTCACACATCATACAATCCAACCTAAGTATATAGACATGACTTTGCCACCACAATCTATCTGAAGACATTTCTTTTTCTTCCACAAAGAATCCACACTCCTCTCCCATGCTAACACCTGTTGGTATTTAATTTTGGCATAATGCTTTTTTTACATTCAGTGGAAACATTGCAATACTACTGTTGACTATAGACCCTAGCTTGCATTGATTGCACATTTTCCTGTATACCATCTATTTTCAACATCCTGCAATGCTGACATTCATTTGTTCTCCCTCTTGCAAAACTGTTTATTTGTACATTGTCTACTCGAGGCATTCCTAAATTATGCCATCTAAGGCTTTATCCTCTCTCTTTCCTTATGGTTTCATACATGCCCTCAATCATACCCCCATTCAGCTTCATTCAGTGTACTCATATTATGGTGCTACAATCAGGTAGCATTGTGCTAAACATTTCTGAATTTTTACAATCAGCCTTGTTGTACAATCTGTATTTCTTCAGCACCAATTGCTCAATCTCTACCCTATTTCTAAGTCCTGATAACCTGTGTTCTTAATCTCAATTCTTAAAGTTCATTCATTAATGTTAGTTCATATTAGTGAAACTACATAGTATTTGGCCTTTTATTTCTGGCTAATTTCACTCAGCATAATCTCCTCAAGGTTCATCCACATTGTTACATGCTTCGTGACTTTATTCTTTCTTACAGCTGTATAATATTCCATCATATGTATATACAGCTACTTATTTAGCCACTCATCCGTGATGGACATTTGAGCTGTTTCCATCTCTTGGCAATTGTAAACAATGCTGCTTTAGGCACTGATGTGCAAACGTCTATCTGTGTCCTTGCCCTCAGGTCCTCTGAATATGTACCTAGTAACAGGATTGCTGGGTTATTTGGCAATTATATAGTTAGATTCCTGAGGAACTGCCAAGCTGCCTGCCACAGCACTTGTACCATTTTACATTCCCACCAACAATAAGTAAGTGTGCGTTTTTCTACACATGCTCTCCAACACTTGTTTTCTGGTGGTTGTTCTTTTTATAATGCTCATTCTAGTGGGTGTGAGATGATACCTCATTGTGGTTTTGATTGGCATTTTCCTAACAGGCAGTGAAGTTGAGCATCTTTTCATGTGCCTTTTAGCCATTTGTATTTCCTCTTCTGAGAACTCTGTTCATGTCTTTTGTCCATTTTTTAATCGGGGTGCTTGTCTTTTTGTTGTTGAGGTGAAGAATCTATATATCCTGGATCCTAAACCCTTATCTGATATGTAGTTTCCAAATATTGTCTCCCATTGTATAGCTTGCCTTTTTACTTTCCTGACAAAGTTCTTTGATGTACTCCAGTGTTTAATTCTGAGGAAATCCCATTTATCTATTTCTTTTTTTCAGGGCTTGTGCTTTGGGTGTAAGGTCAAGGAATCCACCTCTTATTACAAGATTTTAAAGATATTTTCCTACATTTTTTTCTAGAAGTTTTATGGTCTTAGTTCTAATGTTTAGGTCTTTGATCCATTTTGAGTTATTTTTTTTTTTATAGGGTGTGAGATACAGATCCTTTCATTCTTTTGCATATGGATATCCAGTTTTCAAAGCAGCATTTATTAACGAGGCTACTCTGTCCCAGGTGGGTTAGCTTGATTGCCTTATGAAAGATCAATTGTTCACATGAGAGAGTCTATAGCTGAACACTCTATTTGATTCCATCAGTCAATATAGCTATCTTTATGCCAGTACCTTGCTATTTTGACCAATGTAGCTTCATAATGTGCTATAAGTCAGGTAGTGTGGACCTACCACTTTAGTTTTCTTTCTCATGATAGTTTTAGCTATGTATAGCACGTGGCCTTTCCAAATAAATTTGGTTGTTTTTCTATTACTGTAACATGAGTTTTTGGAATTTTAATTGGTATTGTGTTGAATCTATAAATCAATTTGGGTACAACTGACATCTTAACTATATTTAGTCTTCTAATCCATGAACAGTGTGTGGTTCTATTTATTTAGGTCTTCTATGATTTCTTTTAGCAATTTCTTGTAGTTTTCTGCACATAGGTCTTTTGTGTCCTTAGTCATATTTCTAAATATTTGATTCTTTTGGTTGCAACTTGTAAATGGATTTTTTTTCTTGATTTTCTCCTCATATTGCTCATTGGTAGTATATAAAAAAAACTACTGATTTTGGTCATTGTTCTTGTACCCTGCCACTTTGGTATACTCATTTATTAGTTCTAGTAGCTTTCCTGTGAATTTTTGGGGATTTTCAACATATGGTGTCATATCATCTGCAAACACTGAGAGCTGTACTTCTTCCTTTCCAATCTGGATATTTTTATTTCTTTTTCTTGTCTAATTGCTCTAGCTAGAGCTTCCAGCACACTGTTGAATAACAATGGTGACAGTGGGCATCCTTGTCTTGTTCCTCATCTCAGAGGGAAAGCTTTCAGTCTTTCCCCATTGAGAATGATGTTAGATGTGGGTTTTTCATATATTTCCTTTATCATGTTGAGGAAGTTTCCTTCTATTGTTACCCTCTGAAATGTTTTCATCAAAAAAGGATGTTGGATTTTGTCAAATGCCTTTTCTGCATCAATCGAGATGATCATGTACGTGTTTTTCCTGCTTTGATTTGTTGATATGGTGTATTACATTAATTGATTTTCTCTTATTGAAACATCTTCACATATCTAGAGTAAATCCCACTTGGTCATGGTGTGTAATTCTTTTAATATGCTGCCAGATTCGAACTGCAAGTTATTTTTGTTGAGGATTTCTGTATCTATATAAAAATATCATTAAACAGATTGGTCCGTAATTTTTTTTGCAGTATCTTTGCCTGGCTTTGGTATTAGGGTGATGCTGACTTTGTAAAATAAATTAGGTAGCTTTCCCTCCTCTTCAATTTTTTTGAAGAGTTTGAGCAGGATTGGTACTAGTTCTTTCTTGAATGCTTGGTAGAATTCACATGTAAAGCCATCTGGTCCTGGACTTTTCTTTTTTGGGAGCTTCTTGATGCTGATTCAATCTCTTTACTTGTGATTGGCTTGTTGAGGTTATCTGTTTCTTCTCAACTCGATATTATTCATGCCTTTCTAGGAAGTTGTCCACTTAATCTATGTTGTGTAGTTTATTAGCATCTTGTTACCTCCTTTGTTTCTACGAGGTCAGTGGTTATGTCTCTTCTTCCATTTCTGATTTTATTTGCACCTTCCCTCTTTTTTTTTTTGTCAACTTAGCTAAGGGTCTATAGATTTTATTGATTTTCTCAAAGAACCAACTTCTGTATTTTGTTGAGTTTCTCAACTGTTTTCAATTTCATTTATTTCTGCTCTTATCTTTGTTATTTCTTTCCTTTTGTTTGCTTGGGGTTAGTTTGCTGTGCTTTCTCTGGTTCTTCTAAGTGAAGAATTAACTCCTCAATTTTTGCTCTTCTTAATATAGGCATTTAAGGCAATAAATTCTCCTTACTGCATCCCACAAATTTTGAAATGTTGTGTTTTCATTTTCATTTGCCTCAAGATATTTACTAATTTCTCTTGTAACTTCCTCCTTGACCTACTGGTTGTTTCAGAATGTGTTGTCTAGCCTCCATATATTTGTGAATTTTCTGGTCCTCTGCCTGGTTTTGATTTCCAACTTTATTCCATTATGATCCAAGAAAAGTGTTTTGTATGATTTCAATCTTTTTAAATTTATTAAGACTTGCTTTGTGACCCAGCATATGGCCTATTCTTGAGAATGATCCAAGAACATTTCAGAAAAATGTGTATCCTGCTGTTGTGGGGTGTAATGTTCTGTAAATATGTTATGTCTAGATCATTTATCATATTATTCAAATTCTCTGTTTCTTTACTGATCCTCTGTCTAGATATTCTATCCAATGATGAGAGCAGGAAATTGAAATCTCCTGCTACTATTATGGTAGAGGTGTCTTTATCTTCCTTCAGAATTGTCAATATTTGCCTCATGTATTTTGGAGCACTCTGGCTCGGTGCATAAATATTTGATTGTTATGTTTTCTTGTTGAATTGTTCCTTATATTAATATATAGTGTCCTTTTTGTCTCCTTTAATTACTTTACATTTGAATATTTTTACATATTGAATACCTTAATATTGTCAGGTATTAGTATGCTACTCCTGCTCTGTTTTTATTGTTATTTGCATGAAGTATCTTTGCCCAGCCTTTCACTTTCAAACCACTTTTGTCCTTGGGTCTAAAATAAGTCTCCTGTAGACAGCATATAGATGGATCCTGTTTTTTAATCCATTTTGCCAGTCTATGTCTTTTGATTTGGGAATTTAATCCATTAACATTTAATGTTATTATTGTAAAGGCAGTACTTTCTTCTACCATTTTGTTTTTTGGATTTTATGTGTCATATCTAATATTATTTTTTTCTCTTTTTACCTTTACTGATAGTTTTCATCTCTACATTCTTCTCCAGACCTTTCTCTCCTGCCTTTTTCTATCTGTCTGTAGTGCTCCCTTTAGTATCTTTTGCAGAGCTCCTCTCTTGGTCACAAATTCTCTCAGTGATTGTCTGTCTGAAAATATTCTGATTTCCCCCATTTCTGACAGACCATTTTGCTGGACATAGAATTCTTGGTTGGCAGTTTTTCTCTTTTAGAATCTTAAATATATCATATCACTGTCTTCTCACCTCCACAGTTTCTGCTGAGAAATCCACACACAGTCTTATTGGGCTTCCCTAGTATGTAATGGATTTTTTCTCTTGCTACTTTCAAAATTCTCTCTTTCTCTTTCATATCTGACAGTCTGATAAGTGTCTTGGGGTATGTCTATTTAGATCTGTTTGGGGTACGCTGTACTTCTTGGATCTATAATTTTATGTCTTTCATAAGAGATGGGAAATTTTCAGTGATTAGTTCCTCCATTAGTATTTCTCCTTCTTTTCCCTTCTCTTCTCCTTCTGAGACACCCACAACACTTACATTTGTGCGCTTCATGTTGTCATTCAATTCTCTGAGACCCTGCTCATATTTTTCCATTATTTTTCGTATATTTTCTTTTGTGTGTTGGATTTCAGACGCCCAGTCTTCTAGTTTGCTAATCTTTTCTTCTTTCTCTCCAAATCTATCATTGTAGGTTTCCACTGTTTTTTTTCATCTCTTCTATTATGCCCTTCATTCCCATAAGTTCTGTGATTTGTGTTTTCAAACTTTTGAGTTCTTCTTTTTGTTCACCCAGTGTCTTCTTTATATCCTCCCTCAACTTGTTGATTTAATTTTTGATGAGATTTTGCATTTCTGTTAGAAATTGAATTAGTTGTTTTAACTCCTGTATCTCACTTGAAATGTCGATCTGTTCCCCTGGCTAGGCCATATGTTCAATTTTCTTAGTACAACTGTATAGTTAGGGTTATCTAGAAAAACAGAATCAACAGGAAACACTCGCAAATATAAAATTTATAAAAGTGTCTCACGCAACCATGGAAACGCAGAGTCCAAAATCCGCAGGGTAGGCTGTGACGCCAACGATTCTGGGTCTGGATGAACTCCACAGGAGAGGCTCACCAGCCAAAGCAGGAAGAAGAGCCTGTCTCTTCTGAATCCTCCTTAAAAGGCTTCCAGTGCTTAGATTAAGCATCACTCATTGCAGAAGACACTCCCCTTGGCTGATTACAAATGGAATCAGCTGTGGATGCAGCTGATGTGCTCATGATTTAACTCTATGAAATGTCCTCATTGCAACAGACAGGCCAGTATTTGCCCAATCACCACTTGGCCATGCTGACACATGAACACAGCCATGACAGACTCGTTATTTTTTGGTGGCATCTAGGCATTTAATTTCCTTAATTAGTTTATTCTGGAGGATGTTTTCAATCTTTTACCTAGGGTTTTCTTGTTGGATGGCTTTGCTCTATCTGTTCTTTGGCATTCACGTCAACATATTCTAGACCTCTAGCATAGGTTCTGTTTAACTGATCAGAATTTTTCAGTTCTTGTTTTTGTTTCTTGTTCTGCCTATATGAGGCCTTTGTTTTCCTCCTCAGATACTATGCCCCCAGTTGGATTTTCCCAGACCAGAGAGGCCCATGTCTCAGAAAGAAAGAGTAGCCAGCATTAGTTCTCCCTGAGGGTGAGACCCAGCAAGATTCCTATGAAGCCTGCAGACTTTGTGCTTTTCCTGTGCTGTCCAACATGTGGCACTCATCTGCCAGCAGCTTCCCACCAGTGTAAAGTCATGTGGTGCCTTTAATTTCAGCAAAGTCTCCCTGCCAGGGGTGTGGCTGAGATAGAGGTAAGGTTGGATGGCTTTAATTGCTTCAGTTTTCCAATCCCTGGTGCCTGAGAATGCTTCCAGTTCCATCTAAGGAGCTGTTAAGGAGTAGAAAAAAAGCCTTTCAGAGCCAGATCCCTGTTCCTCAGGTTTGTCAAGAGTTTAAATTGGTTTGTGGCCCTATGTATCTCCTGGCTGTATGTGTCCCCTGTAATCGGGGTCCAAGCCCTTTTCCAACATTTTGTGCTGACTCAAAAAGCCTCTGGGTTTGTGGTTTTGTTTTTGGTTTTTTTTGCCAGCCCTGCCCCCTCTAGACCAGGACAAAAACTCCTAATACTTTTAGTGCTTATTCCAGATTTATCTGCCCTGGGGGCCTAATCTGAGTAGTCAGAATTTGTTAATTCTGCAACTAGAGCTTGGCTGAGCTTAGCCCTTGCTGCTAGTAAAGTCTGTTTCCTTACCCCTCAGGAAACTAGCCTGCCCTGTCCGCTGGGGAGGGGTGCTAGCATCCGTGGCTTGGGGGACTTACAGTTCTGTGTGGGGTCTCATCTGCCCCCCTCTCCTAAAACATAAGCTCTCTGAGGGATGAGGCCATGTCTGCCTTACTTGTCTCTACATCTACAGCACCTGGATAGGTCCACACCTAGAGCAGACACTCAAAAGGCATTTGTGAAATTAAAGCATGATAGGCCAAGCCCTCAATCTTGGGGTTTGCCCTTATGAAATTTATTCATGCAAAAGACAGGCTAAGCCTACTTAAAATTAGACTTAAGAGTCACCCCCAGAGAACCTCTTTTGTTGCTCCGATGTAGTCTCTCTCTCTAAGACAACTCGACAGTGGAACTTATTGCCCTCCTTCCTAGCAACATGAGACAGAATTCCCAGGATGAGCCAGGACTTGGAATTGAGAAATCCTTCTTGCCTAAAAGCGGGAAGAGAGAAATGAGACAAAATAAAATTTCAGTGGCTGAGAGATTTTAAACAGAGTCAAGAGGTTATCCTTGAGGTTATTCTTACCCATTATATAGATATTCCTTTTTACTTTATGGTGTATTCCAGTAGCAAGAGGGGAGCAGCTGGAACTGTTGAGCTGTATTCCAGTAGTCTTGATGCTTAAATATTATTGTATAATGATATAACTTTTACAATGTGACTGAATGATTGTGCAAATCTTGTGTGTGATGCTCCTCTTATCCAGGTTATGGATATATGAGTAAAAAATATTTATAAAAAATAAATAATAGGGGAACATAGTGTAAAATAAATTGGGTGGATGAAAATACTAGCGGTCAATGAGAGGTAGGGGTAAAGGATATGGTATACATGAGTTTTTTCTTTTTTTTTTTTATTTGTTTTTCTGGAGTGATGCAAATGTTCTAAAAAACAATCATGGTGATGAATACACAAGTATGTGATGAAACTGTGAGCCACTGATTGTACACTATGTATGGACTGTTATGTGTGTGAATGTTTCTCAATAAAACCATTTAAAAAAAAAATTAAAGCATGAATGAAAGAGGAGGATCTTGTGAGCAGGAAGTGTGGTTTGTAAATGATCCAGCTGTTATCTTCTATGTTTTCTAATTCACCCCACAGGTCACATCTTATGTAGTAGACACCTACTAACCTTTCAGTAGGAAAAAACAAAAACAACAACAAAAAGCCCGAGGCTAATTCTCCCTTGGCAGTTTGCATCCCACACTTTACACAGCATAGTTTGGGAGTTAAGAAACTGGTCAGCTCAAGCCCCAGCAACTTGGCTTCCCACTGTGTGGTCCTGCCCAGGTCAATCACTTTGTTGTGTGCACCTTTCTCATGTTTGAGGTGGAGACAGATGTCACTGCTACCACTGGGCTGTTGTGAGAACACATGATTTCACTCCCATGGAGCATGTAAGGCGATGCCTGGCAGAGAGCAAAGGCTGGCTGTCAGTCCTCCTCACTTATGTGCTCCAAGAACGATCTAGCAGAGAATAAGGCTCAGAGCCTGGAAGATGGGAGACATGCCATCCCACCAGGTCCCTAGGAGTGAAAGAACACCTGCCTCTTCTTGGGCAAGAGGGAAGGAACTGCCTCCTGGAAGCCCCAAAGTTTGGGGCTGGGGTGGGGGGAGCAAAGGCAGCTGTCTTACCCACTGGCTGTTCTTTTCTCTTCATCACTCTCATATTCGGCAAGCACCAGCTCCTCCTCTCCAGATTCCAGGTGTGTGAGCTGCTCAGTCTCCGCTCCTGCAACCAGCATCTCCTTGCTGAGGCGGAGGAGATTCTCAGTTTCTTCTTCTTCCTGTCTCTACACGAAAGTGTTGGAGGTGGGAAGGGAGAAAGAAATCTCAGTCCTGGTGCCTCCACCACCTCAAAAGTCAGCCTGAAGGCACCAAGGACAACACACACACAAACACACACACACACACACCCTGCACACACACACACACACCCTGCACACACACACACACACACCCTGCACTCAGGCCCTACTGTTTTCCTGGAGAAGGACTCTAATTTCAGATCTTGATGCTTCAGCCTGAGCTGCCTAACTACTGGGCAATGAGAACTTAGTCGGTGGGGGTCAGAAAGGAGACTGAGGTCCTGGCCACTAACCTGTAGGAGAGCACCCTGGGCAGCAGGCACTGCCTGGTCTTAGTCCCAAGCCCCTCCAGGGTGACACTCACCACACGCTTGGCTGCATACTTCAGCTGTGAGTTGTGGCGAATTTGCTGGAGGCGTTCTTCTCGCTTCTTCCTCCTGATCTGCTCCTCCTAAAGGGGGAAGCAGCCATAAAGGAAACTCCTACAGGAAGCCCAAAGCCAGGCCACCCTAGACTGTCTGGGGCTGCTCAGCTGGGAGCCCCATTACATGAGTCAGCCTCCTCCCAGCCCTGAGCCTTTCCAAGTTGCAGGCCTATTGCTTGATACAGAAAGTCTGTGTCCTCCCTCACAAAGCCACCTATTCTCAATCAAATTCATTCCTTAACTAAATTTGCATCCATCACCCCAGGTGGGTTAAATGAATGGGAACCATCAACCCCTTGTCTAAAGAAGGCCTGTTGACATCCAGCTCAAATAAGACAGTAATGGGCAGCACCATCAATGCAAGACAGTTGGCAGGAGAGCGTACAGGCACTGCAAAGGCAAAGGAAGAGCACATGAAGCCTAAATCTCTGGGAAGAACCCAGAAGAATCCTAAGAATGTCATTCACACTTCTTGTTACCACAGATACTCACCTTCAGTCTGTCCACTAGGTCCCTTTCTTCCTTTTTCTGCACAAACTGAGTAACCCAGTCAGGTTCTCCAGCAGTCCCCAGGTTACTTGAGGTCTCCTGCCAGGAGGGAGATGGGGGCTTGTCCTTTCCATCATTTAAGGGGATGGTTCCAGTTCCAAGGAGACAAGCCTCTTCTTGTCGCTTCTTCTGTTCAAAGTCACGGAGCCAGGAGAGGGCCCCACAAATGAGACTTAAAGATTTTCCCTGTAAAAAGAAAAATGATTTTCAGAAATAGAGGATAAAACAAAGGTTTCCAAATGTAAAAAGGTTTACATTTCAATGAAGCCTCCAGAGAAGGTGTGGCTTTAAATATTGGAAGACAGTCTAAGACCAGACTGGGAAAGGAAAGGAAAAGAATTAGCAATAGAATAGCCAGTAAAAATGAGAAGAAAGAAATAAGTTCTTACAGAACTCACTGCCCCTAAAAGAATTTAAGGGGGGTTATCAGGTTACATACAAATTGAGTAAGTTAACATAATTGGAAGAAGGCAGGAAATTAGATAAATAATCCCCAAAAGAGTTAAGGCCAAAAAATGTATAGTATAAAATCCTATATACTTGCTAGCAGGGACCACAAATTTGGTTAATCTTTAACACAACTAACTTGCTGACAGAATTTCATCAATCACATGAGTTCTAGTTTTGAAGTTTTTAAAAAAATCTCTGGAAAACACAATTCTCGATATAAAAACCTAAACAAATTTTCCTTATAGGTCCTTGTAGAGAAGGTACAGCAGTGAGTTTCACAGGCTGCTTTTTTCAGATCCAAAGGACATGTCGGTTCAGGTGAGTCTCCAAGCAACCAACCCTCTGGTCCAGGCAGTTGGCTCTCTGGGCCTGCTTCACCCAGGGAGGGTCTGAGAGCATCTAGAGCAGGGCTCTGAACCTAACCCTTGAATGAACTGTAAGTAAATGGCACATGCTTGCATTTAGGGGCAGAAGAAACCACAGAACACAGTGATTAGGTCTCCTGGGGCCAGGCGGCTTGGGTCAAACACCAGCTACTCAGCTAACTAGCTCAGTGACCTTAGGCTAACCTCTCTGGGCTTGTTCCTACATTTACAAAAATGGGAATAACAAAACTAGTACCTTCCTTGTAGAGTCATTACAAGCATTAAGTTAACATATCCCGTGCCAAGATTAGAACACCACCTGGTGCATAACAACAATTGGAGTTCACTATTATTTTTGCTTTTAATTAAAAAAATTCTTATATTATCCTTGGATGAGGGACCATAGTTTTCATCAGATACTTGAAACATCCTGAGACAGAATGACACTTCTGAAGAGTGGAAGAATTACATATCTTTAGAAAACCCCCACATATACCATTTCCTTCAGCTTTTGACAGATACTGAATGGCTGAGAATTTGAGACAGCACTCCCTGGTAGGACCAGGGTGGGGGAGGAGGGAGCCACTGTGTGCTGCCTGTGATGTGGAAAACCATCACCTATGGCAGTTAGTGAGCTAGGGACAGGTAAGGTACTCCCTCCCCTGTAACAATGGCCCAGGGACAGACGCCTGGTTAGAGAGCCAGCGCCTCCACTTGGTAGCGAGCTAAGAGACTTTCTCAGGGTAGGGTCAAGGTTATTATCTAAAAATAATTACAGGTATGCTCTAACACAAAGACAAAAATTTACTTTGGAAAATCTTAAAAGGATATACAACCAAAGGCTCGCCTAGTCATGAATAAACTTAATAAGGCACCCAACAAACACCTAGCTCTGAGCAACGTTATTTTAATGTTATTTTCTGCTCCTGTTTCAGTTTCTCGGCTACTAAAACAAATATCATACAAAGGATTTGCTTAACAAAAGAAATTTACTGGCTCATGTTTCATGAAGTCATGGGTGCAATGGACCTAGGTGAAATCACTCAGAGACTTTAAAGAGTAACAGGAGGCCACAGAAATAAGAACATCAACAATGAAGGGCTGTGGAAGAGGAGGATACGTGTAATGGCAGAGAGCTGAGAAGGAAAATCCCAGAGCAGGGGGAGAGGCCCTCTACAGGGACTGTAGTCTCATGAAGCCAAAGGAAGAAAGTGCTTCAAGAAAGGGGTGGGCCTTCTGGTGCACGGCAGAATGAACACATGCCCTTCTGTATTCTTTTCCAAAACACATTAAAAAGATACCAAAGAAACATAAAAGGCTTTAAACCCATAAAAACAAAGAAAGTGGAAGAGGGGGCAACTAGAAGTTTTGGGAGACATGAAAGCAGAAAGAGAAATGGAACTGACTCAACAGAGTAAAGGGCTCTAAAATCCAACTGCCTGCAGAGGGTACCAGACTGAAAGCCAGCATGAAATGAAAGACTATACACCTGAAGTACTTCCTCCTGAGCAGCTTCAAGAATACTGGCCTTCAGGACTGTCCCCACTAAGGAAGAGTTTAGAGGAGGCTTCCCGGGAGAAACTAAATGGCCCCAGGGAAAATCCTACAGAAAGTGACAACCGGAGGTCCCCCCAAAAAGTTAAGTGAAAGTCTCCCTGGCAACGTGGGAGAGGACTCCCAGGGATGAATCCAGACCTGGCACCGTGGGATCAACATTTCCATCCTGACCAAAAGGGGGAAAAGAAGTGTAATTGATAAAGTATCAGTGGCAGAGAGAATTCAAATAGCGTTAAGATGCTACTCTGGAGGTTGCTCTTAGGCAAGCTTCAGGTAGACCTTGCTACCTACCATAACCTGCCAACTCCCAACCAGGACCATTCCAGCCAATCCTAAAGAACACCTAGGGCAATATATAAGATTCCACAAGGGTTCCAGCACTAGAGTAACTTTCCAGAAAACTACAACCTCCAGATGGGTCCCTGGTTCAGATAAGTCCTGAAACCTAGCCCACACTCTCCAGAACATCAGATAGTTCCATCTTCCTACTCCATAATAGTGACAGACCCTTCCAATAGCAAAAATTTAGAATGGCCATAGCCCAAACAACCCCAGAGAGAGGTATGGAAAGATCAAAGGTGATGGTGGAATTATAAATAGAAGATAGGACGTAACAAATGAATATCAATGCTGAATCATTAAATTGATCTCTTTTAGTCTCCAGTATATTAGAGCACCTAGAAGTAAAAACCTAAAATTGTGAAACTGTAACCCATGTCAAAGTCTGAAATATGTTCTACAACTAGTTGTGGTGCTATGCTTCGAAATTTATAGCTTTTTTGTTTATACGTTATTGTTCACAAAAAAAGAAAGAAGGGAGAAAAAGTCGATTGTGGTAAGAAAAAAGTATTTAAGCTCTCTAGCCTCCTATATTCTGGAACAGCTAACAGGAAAAATAAGAGAGGATCGTATAGTAGCCCATGACAAACTCTGGGATCTGTCTTGTAACCACTTTCTGAAGAGTGCTTTTAAAACTATTCCTTTTTTTTTTCTTTGCTTTGTGGATATGTTATACCATACAACAAAAAAAGTAAAAAAAAAAAAAAAATGGGCAAAAGACTTGAACAGACATTTCTCTGAAGAGGATATACAGATGATCAATAAGCATATGAAAAAATGCTCAACATCACTGGCAGCAGAGAACTGCAAATTAAAACCACAATAAGATATCACTATACAGCCACTGGGATGGCTATTTTTCTAAAAACAGAGTTATGGATACTGGTAAATTGTAAATATTGTAGCACAATATTGTAAATGTAACTAATACACAGAATCATACATATGAAAATGGTTAAAATGGGAAATTTTGAAATGTACACAGGTCAATACAACAAAACGTTAAAAAAAATTTTTAAATCATGAAAAGATGCTCAGCTTCACTAGCTATCAGGGAAATACAAATCCAAACCACAATGAGATATCACTTCACGGTTACTAAAATGGTCACTATTAAACAAAGAGAAAACTACAAGTGTTGGAGAGGATGTAGAGAAACAGGAACATTTATTCACTGCTGATGGGAATGTAAAATGGTACAGCCCCTGTGGCAGTCTGGCAGTACCAGAGGAAGCTAAACGTAGAACTGCCACATGACCCAGCAATCCCACTAATAGGTATATACTCAGAAGAACTGAAAGCAAGGATGTGAACAGACATGTACACACCAATATTCATAGCGGCATTATTCATAAATTGCCAAAGGATGAGAACAACCAAAGTGTCCACCAATCAATGAATGGATACAAAAAAAAAAAGTGTCATATACATACAATGGAATATCATTCAGCAGTAAGAAGGAATGATGTCCTGAAGCATGCATCAACATGGGTGAACGCTGAGGACAGTGAGTTGTGTGAAATAAGTTAGAGAAAAAGGACAAATTTTCTATGATCTCACTAAATATTCTAGATTTTAACTCTTAAAAGTTTACTTATTAATTAACTTATAAGAGTTAAAATCTAGATTACAGGTTACCAGGAGACAGAATGAAGTTAGACCATGGGGAGTAGATGCTTAATATGTGCAGAATTTTAACTAGGTTTAATTTAAATGTTTAGAAATGGACAGAGGTGATAGTAGCATATTATGGTGAGTGTAAATAATACCACTGAATAATGTGTGATTGTGGTTGAAAAGGAAGTTTAGAGTCATATATGTCACTAGAAGGAAAAGTAGAAAATAAAATATAGGACTGTATAAACACTGAACCATGTGATGGACAATGATTGTGCTTAATAGTACAAATAAAAAATGTTCTTTCAGGATCTACAACAAATGCACATACAGTGTTACAAGGAGTTAATAGAGAATGCACCTACTGTAAACTATGGGTAACAGTTAACAGTAATATTTTAATATTCTTTCATCAACAGTAACAAAAGTACCACATCAATGCTAAGGATCAATAATAGGGGAGGGTGGGTAAGGGGTATGGCATGTTCCTGGCTTTTTTTTTGGAGTAATTAAAATGTTCTAAAGTTGGTCGTGGTAATGAATGCACAACTATGTGACAGTACTGTGAACCACTGATTGTATACTTTGGATGGATAGTATGATGAATATCTCTCAATAAAATGGCTTAAAAAAAGTGAAAAGCAGAAATATACACTTTAAAAAAATGAGGAAGAGAATTAGAAGAGCAAATAATCCTTGTAGTAGTAAGTACAGCACTGTTTCATGATAAGAAAACATGCCTACACAGGCATGAACAACCAACATTGACTTAAGAAATAAACAATCTCAACAAACCAATCACAAGTAAAGAGATGGAATCAGTCATCAAGGAGCTCCCAAAAAAGAAAAGTCCAGGACCAGATGGCTTCACATGTGAATTCTACCAAGCATTCAAGAAAGAATTAGTACCAATCCTGCACAAAAGTTTCAAAAAAATTGAAGAGGAGAGAAAGCTACCTAACTCACTCTATGAAGTCAACATAACCCTAATACCAAAGTCTAACAAAGACACCATAAGAAAAGAAGATTACAGACCAATCTATCTAATGAATACAGATGCAAAAATCCTCAACAAAATACTTGCAAATCGAATCCAGCAGCACATTAAAAGAATTGTACACCATGACCAAGGGGGATTTATTCCAAGTATCCAAAGAAAATCAATTAATGTAATACACGTGTTGGTTTGAAATGATTTATGTACCCTGAAAAAGCAATGTTATAGGTGGGCCATGGTGGCTCAGCAGGCAGAGTTCTTGCCTGCCATGCCAGAGACCTGGGTTCGATTCCTGGTGCCTACTCATGCAAAAGAAAAAGCAATGTTTTAATCCTAAAGAATCTTGTGAGATCAACGGTTTCTTCTAATCCCTATTCAGCAGTATACGCTGGAAACTTGATTAGGTTATCTCCATGGAGATGTGACTCAATCAAGTGTGGGTATTAAACTTGATTAGATGATGTGTCTCCACCCATCCTACATGAGTCTTAATTATTTTACTGGAATCCTATAAAAGAAGAAATATTTTGGAGAAAGCTTCAGGACAATATAGCCATGAGAAGCAGAGAGTCCATCAGCCAGTAACCTTTGGAGATGAAGAAGGAAAAATGCCTCCCAGGAAGCTTGATGAAACAAGACGATTGGGGAGAAAGCCAGCAGCTGCCACCACGTTCACCATGTACCTTTCTAGAAGAGAGAGAAACCCTGACCATGTTCGCTATGTGCCTTTACAGATGAGAGATAAACCCTGACTATGTTTGCCAAGTGCCTTTCCACCTGAGAGACCCTGAACTTCATCAGCCTTCTTGAACCAAGGTATCTTTCCCTGGATGTCTTAGTTTGGACATTTCTATAGACTTGCTTTAACTGGGACATCTTCATGGCCTTAGAACTGCAAATTTGTAACTTACTAAATTCCCCTTTTTAAAAAGCCATTCCCTTTCTGGTATACTGCATTCCAGCAGCTAACAAACTAGAACATACACATATCAACAAATCAAAGCAGAGAAAACACATGATCATCTCAATTGATGCAGAAAAGGCATTTGACAAAATTGAACATCCTTTCTTGATGAAAACACTTCAAAGGATAGCAAAAGAAGAAAACTTCCTCAATACGATAACGGGAATATATGAAAAACCCACAGCTAACATCATCCTCAATGGAGAAAACCCAAAAACTTTTCCTCTAAGATCAGGAACAAGATAAGGATATCACTATCACCATTGTTATTCAACATTGTGTTGGAAGTTCTAGCTGGAGAATTAGACAAGAAAAAGAAATACAAGGCATCAAAATTGGAAAGGAAGAAGTAAAACTCTCACTGTGTGCAGATGATATGATCCTGTATGTCGAAAACCCCGAAAAATCCACAGCAAAACTATTAGAGATAATAAATGAATACAGTAAAGTGGAAGATTCCAAGATCAACACTCAAAAATCTGTAGGGTTTCTATACACTAGCAACAAACAATCTGAGGGGGGAAATCAAGAAAAAAATTCCATTTACAATTGCAACCAAAAGAATATAATATTTAGGAATAAATTTAACTAAAGATACAAAAGACCTATACAAAGAAAACTATAAGAAATTGTTAAAAGAAATCACAGAAGACCTAAATAAATGGAAAGGCACACCAAGTTCATGGATTGGAAGACAAGATATAGTTAAGATGTCAATTCTACCTAAATTGATTTATAGATTCAATGCAATACCAATTAAAATCTCAAAAACTTATTTTTCAGAAATAGAAAAACCAATAACCAAATTTATCTGGAAGGGCAGGGTGTCCCAAATAGCTAAAAATATCCTGAGAAAGAAAAATGAAGTTGAAGATCTCATGCTATCTGACTTTAAGGCATATTACGAAGCTACATTGGTAAAAACAGCAAGGTAATGGCATAAAGATAGATATACTGACACAATGGAATAGAATAGAGTGTTCAGATATAGACCCTCTCATCTATGGACAATTGATCTTTGATAAGACAGTCAAGCCAACTCACCTGGGACACAACAGTCCCTTCAATAAATGGTGCCTAGAGAACTGGATATCCACATGCAAAAGAATGAAAGAGGATCCATATCTCACACCCTATACAAAAATTAACTCAAAATGGATCAAAGACTTAAACATTAGATCTAAGACCATAAAACTTTTAGAAGAAAATGTAGGGAAATATCTTATAAATCTTATAATAGGAGGTGGATTCCTAGACCTTACACCCATAGACCTTACACCCAAAGCATAAGCATTAAAGAAAGAAAGAAATGGGAGCTCCTCAAAATTAAACACTTTTGTGCATCGAAGAACTTCATTAAGAAAGTAAAAAGACAGTCTACACAATGTGAGACAACATTTGGAAACGATATATCAGATAAAGGTCTAGTATCCAGAAAATATAGAGATTGCTCATCTCAACAAAAAAAAGGACACACAACCAAATTACAAAATGGGCAAAAGACTTGAACAGACACTTCTCAGAAGAGGAAATACAAATGGCCAAAAGGCACATGAAAAGATGCTCAACTTCCCTGGCTATTAAGGAAATGCAAATCAAAATCACAATGAGATACCATTCCACACCCACTAGAATGGCCATTATCAATAAAACAGAAAACAACAAGTGCTGGAGAGGATGTGGAGAAAGCGGCACACTTATCCACTGTTGGTAGGAATGTCAAATGGCACAACTGCTGTGGAAGGCAGTGTGGCGATTCCTCAGGAAGCTAAGTACAGAAGTGCCATATGACCTGGCAATACCATTACTAGGTATCTATTCAGAGGACATGAGGGCAAGGACACAAACTGACTTTTGTACACCCATGTTTAAAGCAGATTTATAACTGCCAAGAGGTGAAAACAGCCCAAATGTCCATCAACAGACGAGCGGCTAAACAGTTGTGGTATATACATATGATGGAATATTACGCAGCTATAAGACACAATAAAGTTATGAAGTATGTAACAACATGGACGGACCTTAAGGACATTATGCTGAGTGAGATTAGCCAGAAACAAAAGGACAAATACTGTATGGTCTCACTGATATGAACTGACATTAGTGAATGAAACTGGAGAATTTCAGTTGGTAACAAGAGGCCATTAGGAGATAGAAATAGGGTAGATATTGGGTAACTGGAGTTGAAGGGATAAAGATTGTACAACAGGATTGACTAAAAATTCAGAAATGGATAGCACAATAATACCTAACGGTAATACAATAATGTTAGAACACTGAATGTAACTGAATGTGAGGATGATAGAGGGAGGAGGGCTGGGGGCACAAATGAAATCAGAAGGAAAGAGATGATAAAGACTGTGATGGTATAATCCAGGAATGCCTAGAGTGAATAATGATAGTGACTAAATGTACAAATTTAAAAATGTTTGTGCATGAGGAAGAACAAAGGAATGTTAATACTGCAGTGTGTTGAAAATAGATGGTAATTCATATTTTAAAACTTTAACTTATGTCTGAGACTAAAGAAAAATGTTTATTTGGCACAAAATTTATAATTTGACTAGTGCATTTCCTAATATAACTTATGTGGACAACTTAATCGAACACCATAGTACATGGAACCTTGAGTAGGGCATGAGATTTGGTAGGTTTGTCCAGAGAGCTGCCCCGATAAATCCCAGAGTGATTTGAACAATGAATAAAAAAGTATTTGCAAAGTCCCATTGGGGGAATGGTGAGAAAGGGGGAAAATTCAACTCCCCCAAGTGGAGAATTCTTGATATTCTCACAAGCAGTGGGGACAACCAATAGGCTGAGCATCCAATCTTGGGGTTCGTTCATATGAAACTTAACCCCACAAAGGATAGGTTAAGCCTACTTAAAATTAGGCCTAAGAGTGACTCCCAAGAGAACCTTTCATTGCTCAAAGATGTGGCCCCTCTCTCTCAGCCAACACGACAAGCAAACTCACTGCCCTTTACCTCTCTACATGGGACCTGACTCCCAGGGGTGTGGACCTTCCTGGTAACGTGGGACAGAAATCCTAGAATGAGCTGGGACTCAGCATCAAGGAAATGAGAAAACCTTTAGACCAAAAAGGGGAAGAGAGAAATGAGACAAAAGAAAGTGTCATTGGCTGAGAGGTTCCAAACAGAGTCAAAAGGTTATCCTGGAGATTATTCTTACGTATTAAATAGATATCACCTGTATAGTTAAGGTGTATTAGAGTGACTGGAGGGAGCTGCCTGAAAATGCAGAGCTGTGTTCCAGTAGCCATGTTTCTTGAAGATGATTGTATAATGATATAGCTTTCGCAATGTGACTGTGTGACTGTGAGAACCTTGTGGTTGATGCTCCTTTTATCTACCTTATCGACAGACGAGTAAAACATATGGATTAAAAATAAATAGGGGAAACAAATGTTAAACTAAATTTAGTAGATTGAAATGCTAGTGATCAATGAAAGAGAGGGGTAAGGGGTGCAGTATGTATGAATTTTTTTCTGTTTTCTTTTTGTTTCTTTTTCTGAATTGATGTAAATGTTCTAAGAAATGATCATGATAATGAATATAAAAACCAAACAAACAAAACTATTGGCAAAAAAAAAGTATTGGCAAAGGCCCTTGAGGGATGGGAGAAAAAACATGGAACTACTAAATTTTACCACCGGGTAAACCCCAGATACTGTGTCAAACATTAGGGACACCCAAATCAAGGGGCCAAGCTCTTGATCTCCAGGTTTGCTCTTGTGAAGCTTACATATTTCGCAGAAAAGCTTAGCCTACCTATAGGTATGCCTAAGAGTTACTTCTGGAGGACCTCTTTTGCTGTCAGATATGGCCTCTCTCTCTCTAAGCCCAACCCTACAAGTGAAATCATTGCCCGCCCCCACCCCCCCATGTGCGACATGACATCCAGGAGTGAAAGTCTCCCTGGCAGTGGGGGAGATGACTCCCAGGGAGGAGTCTGGTCCTGGCACCGTGGGATCAACAATTCATCCTGAACAAAAGGGGAAAAAAAGTGTAACTAATAAAGAATCAGTGGCTGGGAGAGTTTAAATAGAGTTGAAAGACTACTCTGGAGGTCACTCTTATGCAAGCATCAGTTAGACATTACTACCTATCATAGCTTGCCAAACCCCAACCAAAACCATGCCTGCCAATCCTAAAGAATACCTAAGGCATTATATAAGATTTGTAGAATAAGGGTAACATATTTGAAGAAAAAGGGTCACTTTCCAGAAACCTACATCCTCCAGATGCATCCTTGGACCAGATAAGTCCTGAAACTAGAGGGCCCAGCCTCTCTAGAACATCACTAGTTCCATCCCCCTATCCCATATTACTGACAGCCCCTTCCAACATGAAAAATTTAGAATGGCCATAGCCTAAATACCCCAGAGAGTGGGAAGAAGGTCAAAGGTGGGTGGTGGAGTTATGCAGAGAAGGTAGGGTTTAACAAATGAGTATGATTGCTGAATCATTATATGATATCTGTTTTAGTCTCCAGTATCTTAGAGCAGCTAGAAGTAAAAAATCTAAAAGTGTGGAATTGTAACCATCGGCAAACTCTGAAATCTGTTCTACAACTAATTGTTGTGATGTGCTTTGATATTTATTGCTTTTTTGTAAATACATTATTTTTCACAAAAAAGAAAAAAATTTTTTTCTTCTAGCCTCCAGTCTTTTGGAGGAGCTAGAAGGAAAAATCTGAAATAGTGGAATGGTAACCCATAACAAACTCTGAAATCTACTCTGTAACTACTTCTTGAACTGTACTTTGAAAATCACTTTTTCTTTCTTTTCTTTGTATATATGTTATATTTAACAATAAAAAGTGTTAAAGTAAAAAAGTGAACAGAGAGAAACAAGTGCTAGAGAAAATGTGGAGAAAGAGATGTGCCTATTCACTGTCGGGAAACCGAGAGGTGCAGCCTCACTGGAGGGCAGTGTGGTGGTTCCACAGGAGGCTAGAGGTGGGTTTGCCATATGATCCTGAATCTATACCTCC
Source organism: Myrmecophaga tridactyla (assembly GCA_004026745.1). NCBI lineage: Eukaryota > Metazoa > Chordata > Mammalia > Pilosa > Myrmecophagidae > Myrmecophaga > Myrmecophaga tridactyla. The sequence goes on along the minus strand of PVIY010006025.1, from coordinate 51,681 downwards.
AGGAACTGAGTGTGGAGCCAGGAATGGACATTTACACACTGGTGTTTTGGGAGGGAGTGTTCCTGATCCATAATGAATGAAGGCAGCCTGAGGGTACAATGACTGAGGAATGAAAGGGGAAGCTATGGTGTATACACACAATGGACTACTGAGCAGCCTCAAGAAGGAATGAGGTTGTGAGGCTTGCAACTAGGCGAATGAACCTTAAGGACTGTATGCTGAATGAAATATCAGCCACAAAAGGACAAATATTACCATGACTTAATCATATGGACTAACTATAACATAAAAAGTCAGTGAACTGAAGTCGAAAACATTGGTTATCAGGTTGGGGCCTATTGTCAAGTCTCCTAAATCATAAGCTCTCAACTTATTTCCAAACTGTTATTTCCAAATTCTGAGATAGGGAGCTGTTTGTATATAACATGTCGTTATCAGAAACTTCAGGTATTTATGTGATACCTGAGACTCAGAGTTAGCGCTCTGAAGCTATAAAAGTCAGCAGCACCCCATAAAAGAACTGTTTAAAAAGTTGAAAAAAGTGATCAGACTTCGAGTAGAAATATGAATGCAGCTGATCTGGATAGGACTAAGGTGAATAAGAATACAGAGTAAAGGATCTTATAGTCCATATTTTAAAACTTCAACTTATATGTGAGACTAAAGGAAGAGATGTTTATTTGCTGCAATTTATACTTTGAGTAGTGCATTTCCTAATTTAACTTCTATGGTCAGTTTAATTGAACACCATAAGTACATGGAATCTCGAATAGGGCATAAGATTTTGTTGTTTTGACCAGGTTAGTGTGAATCCCCAATAAATGAGAGTGATTTGGGCAGTGAATAAAGAAGTATCTTCACAGCCCTCTTAGGAGAATGGGGGAAAAGGAGGAAATATTCAACTTTCCCATTTGGAGAATTCCTGATATTCTCACAAGCAGTGGCGACAACCAAATCAATAGGCCAAGTCCTCAATCTTGGGGTTTGCTCCTATGAAACTTATTCCTGCAAAGGACAGGCTAAACCTACTTAAAATTATGCCTAAGAGTCTCCCCCAGAGAACCTGTTTTGTTGCTCAGATATGGCCTCTCTCTCTAAGCCAACTTGGCAGGTGAACTCACTGCCCTCCCTCCTTCGTGGGACATGACTCCCAGGGGTGTAAATCTCCCTGGCAACATGGGACAGAAATCCCGGGTTGAGCCAGGACCCAGCATCAAGGGACTGAGAAAGCCTTCTTGACCAAAAGGGGGCAGAGAGAAATGAGACAAAGTTTTAGTCACTGAGCTGAGAGGTTATCCTGAAGGCTATTCTTATGCATTATACAGATATCCCTTTTTAGTTTACGGTGTATTAGAGTGGCTTGGCTAGAGGGAAGTACCTGAAATTGCTGAGCTGTGTTCCAGTAGCCTTGATTCTTGAAGGTGATTGTATAAAGATATAGCTTTTACCATGTGACAGTGTGATTGTGAAAACCTTGTGTCTGATTCTCCTTTTATTCAGGGTATGGACAGATGAGTAAAAAAAATATGAATATAAATATAAATAAATGATAGGGGGTCAAAGGCTAAAATAAATTGGGTACATGGAAATACTAGTGGTCAATGAGAGGGAGCAGTAAGGGGTATGGTATGTGTGAGTTTTTTCTTTTTATTTCTTTTTCTGGAGTGATGCAAATGTCCTTAAAAATGATCGTAGTGATGAATACACAATTATGTGATGATACTGTGAACCACTGATTGTACACCATGTATAGAATGTATTTCTGTGAAGATTTCTCAGTAAAAATATTTTTTTTTGAAAAAAATCAAAGAAAAGCGGGAATGAAAAACTAAATTAATTTATTAGTTTGGTAAATTAAGAGGAATAATTTTTTCAGCAGGTTTACCTAGGGTATTATAGCTACCAAAAGTTTACAGTAAACTGGAGACATCAATGGCCTTTCCTTGGGAATCACTCATTAAGCAAACTACTTTATGAATAATCCCTCTGTAAGTGACGCTCTAGCCTGCTTTGAGCCCAGAGAACCTTACCAGTTGGCCCAATGCCAGCTTCAGTCTTATTAGAGAAAATGAAGAATAAAGATGTTTATTCCTTTCAGCATCATTTATTGCCCATTTAAATTCAAATAAACAAAAATCAGTTGCTTCTTTAATCAACTGTGAATACTGACATTTCATGTTTTTAAGATAAAATTGTAATCAAAAGTTCAGTTTCTCTGCATTTTTAAAAAGAAGATATTTGCATTATAATATAAAGCCTAGTGCCTTGTCATTTAACCAATATTTCTTATGAAATTATTTACTAAGTATTATTTTAATCATCACAATCAACTTTTCTTTTTTATGAAAAATAACATATATACAAAAAAGCAATACATTTCAAAGCACATCGCAACAATTAGCTAAAGAACAGATTTCAGAGTTTGATCTGTATTGCAATTCCACCATTTTAGCTGCTCTAAGATTCAGGAAACGAAAAGAAATTATCAATAATATAAAAAACCAATATAATGAGAAATCATATTCATTTGTTAAACCCTACCTTCTCTGTATAACTCCACCATCACCTCTGATCTCTCTCCCACTCTTTAAGGGTACTTGGACTATGCCCATTCTAGCTTTACCATGTTGGAAGGGACTTTTGATAATAAGGGATAGGGGGATGGAACTAGTTGATGTTTCAGAAAGGCTGGCTTCTCTACATTTCAGGATTTATCTGGTCCAGGGACCCATCTGGAGGTTGTAGGTTTCTGGAAAGTTACCATAGTGCATGGAACCTTTGTAGAATCTCATATAACACCCTAGGTCTTCTTTAGGATTTGCAGGAATGGCTTTGGTTAGGGTTTGGCAAATTATGGTAGGTAGCAATGTCTAACTGAAGCTTGCCTAAGAGTGATCTCTAGAGTATTTACTAAGTATTTTGAGGGGAAAAAAATATGTTACTTGAAGGGTACTGGAAAAAATCTCCTTAACCAAAATTTCAATGGCAGAGACAACCAGTTTTTTTCTGAACAGCTGCTCTCTTCTTCCCTAGCAATAGATATTTAAGCTAGATGTGGGGGCTATTCAACCAAAACCTAACTTTCCTAGTTTCTTTTAACAGCCATTATAATTAGATTCCACCTAACAGATGTGACTATAAGTGATGTGTCCAACTTTTAAGTTGTTTCTTTAAACAGAATCCACAAGACAGATTGCTGACATGATGACAGAAGCTGAAGTAGCCGTGTTACAGCATGAGGTAGAAGCTGTGCGCTGAGAATGGCAGAGTCAAAAGATAAAGGCCCTCAGGTCCCCATACCATGGAGTCATTCTATGAGCCTAGGATGCCAACCTCAGGCAGTTATGTGACATACAAATAAATTTCTATTTTGTTTAAAAGAAAAAGAAGAAGAAATTTTAGCAAGGATGTAGAGAAACAGGAACTCTCATACATTGCTGGTGGTATTGTAAAGGGATGCAGCCGCTGTGGAAATCCTCAGATTGGTAGTTCCTCAAAAAGTTGGGAATACATTTACTATATATCCTACCAATCCCACTCTGATATATACCCAAAAGATATGAAAGCACAGATCTGAACGGTATTTATGCACCTATGTCTACAGTAACATTATTCACAATAGCCAAAAGGTAGAAACAACCCAAGTGTCCATCAACAGATGAATGGATCAACAAAATGTGGTACATACACACAAGGGAATATTATGCAGCTATAAAAAGGAATGAAGTCCTGGTACATGCTACAACATGGACGAACCCTAAAGACATCATGTTGAATGAAATAAGCCAGACACAAAAAAGGCAAATATTGTTTGATCTCATTTACATGAAATACTTAGAAGTAGTAAACTTTGTAGACACAGAACATTATAGGTTACCAGGGGCTGAGAGAGGGGTGGTTGGGCAGGAAGAGGGAGTTAATGCTTAAGGGTATTTCTGTTTGAGGTAATGAAAAAGTTAGGGTAATGGATATTGGTGATGGCGATAAGATATTATGAATGAAATTAATTCTAGTGAATTGTACTCTTAAAAGTGGTTAAAATGGGGAAATTTGAGTTAAATATTTGTTAGTACAATAAAAAGTTAAAAATAATTTTTAAAATAAAATTTTAAATCCTATGATTCATGTCATCAGAAAAATAAAAGATCTTGTTTTTATTAAGACAAGAACAGGATACTACTGGAAAAAAAAAGCAGAGGATAAGAACAAGTTCTTGAATACTAAAGACATGATAGCAGAAATAAACTGAATACAAAGACTGGGCAATAGAGTCAAACAAATGTCTAGAAAATACAATTATTTAAAATAAAAACAAACTGGTTTCCTGGTGCCTGTCCATGCAAAAAAACAAAAAACAAAGAAACAAAAAAATAATTGAGGTGGCGGGGTTGGGAAATGGGAAGGCTCCAGGGAAGGGTATCCCCAAAAATGGCCAATTAGAAGAAAAATGATTACAGGATTAACCAGGAGGCCCAAAAATCCAGTAAGTGGGAGCACTGGGAAGAAAACACAAGGAAGAATATTATCAAACATAAGAACATTTCTCAAAACTGAAAGCTTTAAGCTCTCAGATTGAAAGGCCCATCAAGCACCCACAAGGAAATAAGCATACATCAGGCCCATCAGTGTAAAATTTCAGAATACAGGATAAAGAAGATCCTGAAAACTTTGGAGTAGGGTAAGATTAGGTCACAAAGGACTGAAAGACAGCTCTCTAGTGGGCTTCTCAACAGCAGCCACGAAATACTACATTCCCGATGCACTTTCTGAGTGAGAAGAACTTATTCCCTCCCACTCACTGTATATGAAAGAACAAAACATAATAAGAGAGTATCATGGTCTGCACTCTTATGTCCCAGGAAATTTGTATGTCATCTCAAAAGAGAGTGACACAGATCCATCAGCAAGTGGGAAAGAAGGAATGAGTCACGTTCTTACTTCAACACACACATTCGGTCTTCCTCTGGGCCAAATCTGCAATGCTCTGATAGATGACAGGAACAAAGAGATGGGGAAGACAAGGTCCCCATGCTCCAGGAGACTGCAGTCTAGTGGAGGCCCTTCACGTAAACACATACAGTTTCTCATCACACAGTATTTGCTATAAAAGGTAGCAAGCACAGAGCAGGAGACAAGCTAGGAACCATACACTGTAGCCCTACTCATCCTCAATGGTCAACCTCCAATAAATCCCGCCCTCATTTCCAGGAAGGAAAAACTTAGGGGCCCTTAACTGGATCCCTCCTGCTCAGCAGCCTCATTCTTGGAGATTAAAACAAGATATTTAATCTGTGAAGAAAGCAAAATAATTTCTAATATTTTTCAACATCAGAGCAGTTGTGTGTCCAAATGCATAAGAAATTTGGAAAGTTTCAGTGCTGTAGGTCATGGTTTTCACTGCCATGCAAATTCTCACTTGCCTTTGGCCTAACTGCTGTCAGACCCTGGGCCTGTATCTAACTATTTAATAGGACAAGTGACTATTAAAAATAAACTACTTTCCCAAGTTAAAACTATAACAATCGCTATAGAGGGAAAGATCAAACCAAGTACATTTGCCTCTAAGCTGTCTCCGAGTATCCTTTTTAGGCCCTGCCAATTCATACTTACAGTGCCGGTTGGACTCTCAAATATCCCAATCTTGCCAGCCTCCAACACCTGGTATAGCTCTGCCATGAAGTCTTTCTGGATGGAATATGGCGTATAAGGAAAAGGGAATTGGATGCCACCAACCTCCTGGGTTTTATTAGCCATGGTCCTGGGGAAAAAAAATAAATCTGATGGTTCTCTGAGGAGCCATGAAGAACAGCTTGAAATCTAAGAGTAGTCTCTATACTTGTTAGGGAATTTCTCCTTAGGCTGTACATTTTCTGTGCTGGCAGAGGCCAAGTTCTCTCCATCCTGTGCATACCTTCATGAAGCCATAAAAATCATGCAACCCATCTAGGGACATTTATTAAAAATGGTTAGAATCAAATGCTGTCTATAATACCAGCAGACAATATAGGAAAGCCCATAAACAGAAACTCCCCCTGCCATTTCACTATTGTTTGGATACCTTGAAAATGTCTCTACACAAGACTTCGAGATTTCCTCTCAAAGATGCATGCCCCCGAAATCAAGGATATTCCTTGTAATTACTTTTGCAGGATTCTTCTCCCACATCTCTGCAATGCAGCGCTGGCCTGCCAAAGACGTTTCACTTCATTCTGTTGTGAAAACCTGGAAGAGCATTACACAGGCAGAGAATTAGAAGTATAGCTTGTAATTTCAGACGGCACAAGTTAACAAATACATCCAGATTTTACATATATCTCTAGTTTATTGTATTCTCCATTTCCATTACAAATCAGGGTCCCCTCCTAATAATTTTTCTGGCCTCAAGAAATAAGAGCTTTTCTATCTGGTTCTGGAGTGGGCGAGCTCTCTGCAGCAACTAACACCTGGCTAGAACAGCTTCCCAACTCCTTGCTGCACCAAGGCCTCACAAGAGCTCCTCTGCTCAATTATCTTTATTTTCTCCTTGTCTGAACCTAATTTCTCTGAAACGGCTTTTCTATACTCTTTCTTCCTTTAATCACCATTTGAAGGACTGGATTTCCAATCCTGGTTCCCGTACTTCTCCCTCTGGAAGTCACTTCTCTAAGCTACATCCCTGGTGCCTTCCTTCTAAATACAAATATCAGTAATCTAGGAGCCATTTGGATTTTCACTACTTAGGCCTCAGCAAAACAAGTGACAGTGTCACTCCATTTCGGAAAGAAAGACAGTTGCCACAATATTCTTCCAGTTCTGGGGCAATTAAAAGGACTGTGGAAATGGAGGGATTACTACAAAGAACAGTGACCACAAAACTAGGGCAATTTAATACTGACAGAGCTACATAACCAAAAAGTCACTGAAATATTGAGGAAAGGGAAAAACAAAGCTCCCTAACAAATTCTGAGCATGTATTATGATCAAACCTTCTACAGGCCTTTATCCTTTTATTATCTTATTTAATCCATACCACACTGTAAGGATACAGCTGCTGGACAATGATACTTACAGAAGTTAAATCACTGTTCATAGCTAATAGAGGAGAACCAGGAATACAAACCCATTTCCACATGGCTCTGTTTTAATCAAATTCATGTGGTTTCAAGAGACAGCTAGTGAAGGGGCTTACAGAAAAGATAATAATTGAGAGCTTAAGCGTTTGGACTATTTGGGACAACCAAGAACAGAAGCTACTGAGAGGGTGGGACTTCTTGCAGACTAGAGCTGCAGGGTAGTGCAGATTCCCAGGAGCTCCAGGAACCTCACCAACAGAGAAATAAGCTTGGATTTTCATCCTGCTGTTATTAACATGCCAGACACAGCCACTGCCTTCCTCTGCATACCCGCTTTCTGCTCTCTCAAAAAAACTTCAGTCTGCACGTGACCTGTTCAGTCTCCTCTACTTTTTACTTCAGCTCCCACTGAAGAGAAAATTCTAGCTATGTTTCTTTGTTCTAAATTCCAAGAGAAAATGTGTTTGTCCTGTCCTTATAAGACAGACTACTAGTCAGCCTGCAGTCTGTTTTGTCAGGCACCTGCCCAGATCTAATCATCATGTGCATACAGAATCAAAGACGGCTGCCTCAGAGCCTCACACCTGCTGTCCTACACCTGGGGGAAGAAGTCCTCACGAGTCACTCCCTCAGAGCAGTCTCTCCCATTTGGGCACTCTTTTGTGGTCAAACACTCCCCCTCCCAGCCCCCATCCTGCCTTAGTCTCTTTTATCAGATTACTCTGCATTTTATTTCTTCATAACTCTTAGCACTCTTTGAACCTATTATGTACTGTCCTCTCCCCCACTAAAATATAAGCTCCTTTATAAAAGTCATGTTCAGTCACTCTTGCCAAACTCAGAACTAACTGCTGAGGTACCTAGCTGGCATTCAAAAAAATGTGATAAATAAATAACAGCCAGCTAGACATACGGGGCTATAAGTTTTCATTCATCAGAGGCGTGAGTAGAGAAGCCCCCACGACATGAATACCTAATCCAAGGGCCAGTTCTCTACTGTTTTCATAAAACTTCACAGCAACCCCCTGTGGTGGGAATCCTTACTGGCTCTATTTTAGATGAGAAACTGACACTCAGAAAGGTTAAGTGACTTGTCCAGGGTCATTCAGCAAGTGGTTCAGCCAGACCCCCAAACACCTGAGCTTTTAATTTCCTCACTCTTCCTCCCACCAGGGTAGGAACAGGGTGAGGAACAAAAGAAGAAGACTTGGTTACCAAACTTCAGAAGGACAACACGAACAATACAGAGCAAAAGTAATTATTACTTCACTTCCTTGCGGGTGGTAGTTATGAAGCTCATTATTCCACAGCACCACAGGCTAAATCTTAAAAGAAGGGTTTAGATACATTCATGAAAAATGGATTAAGCACAATTAAGGACATCTGGTGTAAATTCCTCTGACTTCTTCCAGCTCCTGGCACGGAGGACACTCGTGGTCTCCCACACAAGTTCTCCTTAGAATTCCCCGCCAATGCTAAGGCACACACTGGCATGAGCTGTCTCATGTTCATCTGGGATCCCAGCTGCATCCTTGCTTAAATGCCTTAATATACTAAGCCTCAGTTTTCTCATCTGTAAGAGACACATGCGCATACCCACAGCGTTTCGGTGAAGACTAAAGATAATTAATGAAAAGCGGTATGCATAGGGCCGGGCCAAACAAACTGACGCACCGATGTTAGCTATTAGCACTCCTCCAATGCCCCGCTCCCGTTCAGCCCAAGATCCCGCCCTCGGGGCCTGTCCTTTCCCCTCTCGCCTTCCCGCCCATCAATCACATTTCATTCCCGCCCCTGCCAATGCCTGATCGTTTTCCCGCTTAGACTTGCCCAGCCCCGCGGCGGACAGAAGTTCCAGCACACACAGCACCCCCTCATTTGAATTTCCACCAGATCCCACCCGGCTCTTGCTCGCCCTCACCTCACAGCACCATGCTCACCTCCTTCCCCGCCTTCCCTGCCTCACGGAGGCCAGGCACTAGAAAAGCGAGCGCAAAACGCGGGGAAATTGGAAATCGCGGTTCCGGCCCAGAGGAGCGTGCTGCGTTTTCACGCCCCCAAGCCGCTGCGCGTGCGCACTACAAGACGAGCGCAAACGCGCGGGCTGCGGCCCGGGGCTTTTGGGCCGGCTGCTTTCTTTTGCGCTACTGCGCTTGCGCAGCGGGCTTACAGCCGGGCTTTTCACTGGCGCGCTCGCACGCGCACTTGACGGACTTTCGCTCCTTCGAGCCGGGTGCAGGGTCTTGGATTGATTCCGGAAGCCCTGCTCCCTCCGCCAGTTGGCGCCAGATGTACTATGCAGCCAACAGTCGCTGGACTTGATTAAATTGGCCGATGTTTATCAAACGCCCAGTGTGACGTCGGGGATCAGGAAAACCCGTATTCTGGTCTCGGCTGTTGTCAAGTCATAGTATATCTGGGCCTCAGTAATTTCATCTCTAATACGGATGATACTTATCCTGCCCACTTCAACAGGGTTGTGCAGGATCTTATGACGACGTATGAATGGAATCACTCTTTAGATAGCAAGTTTAGGTGATCATTCATACTTTTGTACCAGGTACGACCCGGCGGGGGATAAAAGACCAGTACGCTGAGGTAGCAGCAGTCCAGAAGCTGTAACTCAAAAAGTATCAGACTCCCTACAAATGCGTGAACACCACATTCACGAACATGTCAGTGGATTCATTTATAAAGGAGCTGGTTCAAGTGCCATAAGTTAGTCTGTCTCTACCTGCTTGGGAAACCAAATGTGAATTGGAATATTGCTTGGTTAGCATAAGAATCACAACAAGGAAAACAGGAATTAGAGTGAGACATGGGGGTTGGAAAATTCCATGAAATGTGCCTGTCCTATAAAACACCTCCCTAGACACCAGATTGCTCCTTTCCCAGGACCCCATGTGCCTCTCCCTGGAACAGCTCAGGATGCACCCTAATAATATTTGTTTCTCTGAACTCTATTTTCTTTGATTACCAGGTCCTCCCTATATCTAGATATATTACCATTGCTCATTGAGGAACAATCTAGTGAGCCTGGGATACATTCTGTTTCCTCAAAAGGTTGATGTAGTTAGTCAAGCCGAATTTTCAGGCTGCCCAACTCTTGCTGTGGCCTGTCTACTCAGCAGATGAACTCACTGCCCTCTCCTCTACATGGTACATGACTCCAAGGAGTGTAAATCTCCCTGGCAATATGGGACAGAACTCCTGGGATGAGCGGGTACCTGGCATCATGGGATTGAGAAAGTCTTGATCAAAAGGGGAAGAGAGAAATGAGACAAAGTTTCAATGGCTGAGAGATTTCAAACAGAGTCAAGAGGTCATCCTGGAGGTTATTCTTATGCATTATGCGCTATCCCTGTCTAGTTTATGGTGTATTGAAGTGGTGGAGGGAAGTACCTGAAACTGTTGAGATGTATTCCAGTAGCCTTGATTCTTGAAGACGATTTTATAAAGATGTATCTTTTGCAATGTGTCTGTGGGATTGGGAAAACCTTGGGTCTGATGCTCCTTTTATCCAGAGTATGGACAGATGAGTAAAAAAATATGGATGAAAATAAATAAATAGTGGGGGATAATCTGTTTAAATCAATGTTTGAGTTTATTCCCCCCCCCCAACAATGATTCCCCCATTAACGAAGTTTGAAGGTAAGCAGTCCAAAGCCGGCAAACAGCTCTCCTATCATACGTGGTCATAGATGCCTTCCAACTTCTTCCTCTGCCATCTTCAATAGAGTGCTTCCTCGTGACGGTCCAAGATAGCTATTAAAGTTCCAGCTATCATGTCCACATTCTCATCACCAGGAAGATGGGTAGGACAAAAATGGACATGTTCCTACCCTATAAGAACACTTCCTGGAAGCCTCATATGCCATTTTCTCTTGCACCTAGCTGCAAGGGAGGCTAGAAAACATTTTTTATTCTGGGAAGCCAAACACACTGTTAAAAATGGGGGGTTCTCAAATGTCCATCAACAGACGAATGGCTAAACAAGCTGTGGTATATACATGCAATGGAATATTATGCAGCTGTAAGACAGAATAAAATTATGAAGCATATAACAACATGGTTGGACCTTGAGGACATTATGCTGAGTGAGATTAGCCAGAAACAAAAAGACAAATACTGTGTGGTCTCACTGATAGGAACTAACATTAGTGAATGAACTTGGAGAATTTCAGTTAAGAACATAGACCATCAGGAGATAGAAATAGGGTAGATATTGGATAATTGGCTCTGAAGGGATACAGATTGTAAAACAGGACTGATTGTAAAAATTCAGAAATGGATAGCACAATACTACCTAACCATAATACAATAATGTTAGTACACTGAATGAAGGTGAATGTAAGAATGCAAGAGGGAGGAGGCCTGAGGGCACAAATGAAATCAGAAGGAAAGATAGACAATAAAGACTGAGATGGTATAAGCTCAGAATGCCTAGAGTGTACAATGATAGTGACTAAATGTACAAATTAAAAAAATGTTTTTAAATGAAGAACAAAGGAATGTCAATATTGCAGGATGTTGAAAATAGATGGTAATTCATATTTTAAAACTTTAACTTATGTGTAAGACTAAAGCAAAAAATGTTTATTTGGTACAAAATTTATAATTTGACTAGTGCATTTCCTAATATAACTTATGTGGACAGTTTAATTGAACACCATAAGTACATGGAACCTTGAGTAGGCCATAAGATTTTGTAGGTTTGTCCAGAGTGATGCCCTGATAAATCCCAGAGTGATTTGAATAGTGAATAAAAAAGTATTTGCAAAGTCTCCTTGGGGAAATAACAAGAAAGGGAGAAAATTCAATTTCCCCATGTGGAGAATTCCTGATATTTTCACAGCAGTGGGACAACCAAAGCAATAGGCTGATCCTCAGTCTTGGGGTTTGTTCATATGAAACTTATCATCACAAAGGATAGGCTAAGCCTACTTTAATTAGGCCTTAGTGTCACCCCCAGTAAACCTCTTTTGTTGCTCAGATGTGGCCTCTCTCTCTCTCAGGAAATACGACAAGCAAACTCACTGCCCTCCCTTTCTCTACGTGGGACATGACTCCAGGGGTGTAAACCTTCCTGGCAACGTGGGACAGAAATCCTAGAATGAGCTGGGACTCAGCATAAGGAAATGAGAAAACCTTCTTGACCAAAAGGGGGAAGAGCGAAATGAGACAAAATAAAGTGTCAATGGCTGAGAGATTTCAGAGTTGAGGAGGTTATCCTGGAGGTTATTCTTACGCATTATATAGAAATCACCTTTTTAGTTAAGATATATTGGAGAGGCTGGAGGGAAGTGCCCAAAAATGTAGAGTTGTGTTCCAGTAGCCATGTTTCTTGAAGATGACTGTATAATTATATAGCTTTCATAATGTGACTGTGTGATTGTGAAAACTGTGTGTCTGATGTGCCTTTTATCCACCTTATCGACAGACAAGTAAAACATATGGATTAAAAATAAATAAATAATAGGGGTTACAAATGTTAAAACAAATTTATTAGATTGAAATGCTAGTGATCAATGAAAGGGAGAGATAAAGGGTATAAAAAATAGGGGAAACAAAGACTCAAGTATATTGGGTAGATGGAAATACTAGCAATCAATTAGAGGGAGGGGTAAGGGGTATGGTATGTATGAGTTGTTTCCTTTTTTCTTTTTATTTCTTTTTCTGAATAGAAGCAAATGTTCTAAGAAATGATCATGGTGATGAAAATACAACTTTGTGATGATATTGTGAGTTATTGATTATATACCAAGAATGGAATGATCATATGGTAAGAATGTTCATGTTTGTATGTTGTTATGTTTAAAAAATTTTTTTTAATTATTTAAAAAAACAAAAAAATGGGTTCTATTACAAAAGAAGAAGGGGAGAATGGTATGTTGGAGGACATCAACACAGGAGGTATTATAATTGCCATTTTGTAGATGAGGAATAAGGCACAGGGAAGCTAAGCACAGAGCTGCTAAGTAGCACACAAAGTTTTAGAATGATATTATTAAATAAATTAGAATGGACTTAAAATTTACTCCAATCATAATGTCAATCGCTCTATGGCAATCTGACTTGCTTTCTTAAGCAGACAGATAGGGCTGGAGCCGTTGGAGCTCCATTGTATATAACCCACAACCCACTTTTATTATGCTTTAGCTGCTCTAACTTGTAACCTGAATACATCCACAGTATGTCAAGCATGTGAATTTCACCCAACATGTGTAACACAGAAGAAAAAAAAACCAGGCACCATGCTACCCTGCTACCCTATTTCTCCCCTTTGTCATGTGAAACCTTTCCTGCAAGTTGAGGGAGATGCTTCCAGAACTGTTACAGTCACTTGGGCTTTATCCCCAATCCCCAGTAACTGGGACAGAAGCCCATGGCCTTAGAATGAGAAAAATAAGTTTTATTGACAAAACGACATGCTGATGGATGACAGTCCCCTAGGGAGAAAAAGGACAAGAAACATACCATGTCATCAAAAGTGAAAATTGCCTGCTTGGGTTTAATCCAAAGTAGCCCATGTAGCTGGATGAAAGCCAGGAGAGACCACTGTGGAGTAAAGCCCTGACTTCGGAACAAACAATGTGAAAATGTTTCACCCCTAGTTCTAAATATTTGAGGTGAATCAGGAGTAACTTATGTTTTCAGACAGTTGCAACTTCTTTCTATATATTTTCAGTCTTTGATGGTTGTGAGCTTGCTGGCCTTTCAGGTAAATTGCCTAACACAAGTGGAGTGTTTTTCACTTTCCCCTGGTGCCAGGTGGACAATGAATTTACATGGAGTTGGAGGCAATTCCAGGGTTTCTTTTCCTTATAGTCATCAACTTCTTCTAGTTTGCCGATCTTGAAAAGTCGCTTCTTGCCTGCTGAGGTTTTGATGCCAGAGAATTTTAAGAAGTTACTGCTCAATCGGCTCAGCCTAGAACTATGGGCAGATTCAGGGTGAATATATGCTTCAATCTTTTTCAGGACAGTGTTGACCAAAGACTGGATCTGTTCCACAGGATCATTCCTCAGAGATTCAAGAACTGAAACAAGAAAGGAGGTCAGCACAGATTCTGATGGTTTCATTATTTTCCACTTTACAGGCCAGATCATTATCATATAACCTAATTCAGGGCAATTTTTGTCACTGTAATTGTAATCATTGTTTCATTGCAGAAAAAATATTAAATATAAATTATTTTTTACAAAAGGAAATGAAGAAAAAAAATCACTCATAACCCCATCCCCAGAGATAATACTGTTAATATTGTAGTCTCCATCCTTGTAGTATTTTTTAAAAATACATAGAATGGGCACAAATTTTTTTTACAAAAGAATAACATTTTATCATTCCATAAAATATTCCTGTATACATATACTATCCCTTGTGTGATTTTATCACAATTTCTTCGATGAACCCCATTTGTGAATAATTAGATGTAATGTTTTTACTGTTACAAACAGTATCATTCATTAATTCATTCAACAATATTTAAAGGAGTCTGCAGCAACCTTTCCTTCAACTTGCAGGAAAGGTTTCATATGACAAAGGGGAGAAATAGGGTAGCAGAGTAGCATGGTGCCTGTTTTTTTTCTTTTCTTTTGCATCACACATGTTGGGTGAAATTCACCCAACAATAAATAATAAGAAATAAAAACCACATTTAATAAATAAATAAAGAAATAAAAACCATATTTATTGTGCACTTACTATCACGCGGCACTGAGCCAGGTGCTGGGATACAGTGGTGAACAAGGAAGACAAACTCCCCACCCTCAAGGAGTTACCATTCAGTGGGAGAAAGACAACATTTTAAAAGTGGACCCATATTACGTGCGAAGGAGGAAATGTGACAGAGTGGTGAGGGACGGTAACTGGGAAGAACTCCATTGACAGGCCGCTCGGGGACTGCCTCTCTGAGTTGGCATTTCAGCAAACATCCTCAGGATAAGAGCCCGCCGGAGAGCCAGCTGTGTGCAGAGCCAGCTCAGGAGCCTTCCCAGAAGCAGGGGGCATCTGTTCTTGTAGAAAGTAGCCAGTATGGCAGAAGTTTCTAGTGTGTAGGGGCTGGAAAAATTGTGCTAGGGGCTAAGATTGGAAAGGTCGGCAGAATCCAGATGATGCAGGGCCTCGTGGACCAAGGAAAGAGACCAAACTTTGACCCCAAGAGCAGTAGAAAGTTGTTGAATGGCTTTAAGCAAAGGAGTGACATAATCTAATGTACAGGTTTTAAAGAGCATCCGTTTGCTGTATGGGGAATAGTATAGAGAGGAGTGGATATAGGGAGATGATGGTGTTGGGGGGAAAGTGGTCCAGCTAGGGGATGGTGGGGGCTTGGATTAGGGTGGGACAGAGGGGATGGAAACAGGAAATTCCTTAGCATGCGAAGGATAGGGAGAACGGTGGAATCTTGGAAAGACAGGCTCAACAAAATCAAAAGGGCCATCAAACCCAACCGAGTCTGCAGTAGTCATGCTGATCTCATCAAGTGTACTTGATAAAAGAGCTGGAATTAAGCTATAACAGAAAAGATGTTAATTATTTGAGGAAGAATTTCTTGACCATGAGGTTTATTAAGTATCAGATATGAGTATGAGTGCAACTAGAATTACCTTCCCTGGGGAAAGTGTCACCCTCTCTAGATAAGTTAGGTATTGTCCTTCCTGAAGGCTGGGTGGGATGAGGAAGGCAAGGTGAATTCTCAGAGACCTGGTAGATTGAGGAGTCTTGGATCTCCATTCTAGATATAATTTCCCTGAATTCCCCAGGAGGGTGGTTGGGATGGAAAGGGAGGGGAGCGTTATTACAAACTAGAGACCTTGGTTGTAAAAAACAAAGGGAAGGCAGCAGAGGTACAAAATGTCAGGGTCAGAACTGAAACCAGGGCTAGAGCCCTAAGTAGACAGGTACCACTGCCCAATTTGAGAAGCAAGCAACAAATTCATCTTTCTTTGACCATGGCTATAAATATATTTCCTACCTGCCACTCTTACTATCATCCCACGCCCCAGCCCAGAAGCCTGAATCAATTCAGCAAAAAGATGTATCATGGAACATCTTTGTGCCAAGCTAAGCATTTTTATTTAATACTTAAAACAACCTTTAATATAAGGATTATTTTCCCCATGATACAGATGAAGAAACTGAGGCATGGAGTTTAAGTAACTTGCCCAAAGTCACAAGAGAGCCAGGGTGTGAGCAATGGCCTGGCTGTTGAAAAATCTCAGCCAGTAGAGCTGGCTGTTGGACAGTTTTCCAAGGACCCTTCCACAAGCCGAAGCCCTGGACAGAATTTTTGGATAGACATGTGATTAACCTGAACATGCCCCTTGAGGTCATTAAACAATGCCTCACTGCTTGCTGGATTCATCCAGCCAGGGCGGTGTCTACAACATCGAATTCAACACTCCCAAGACCGTGGGCCATGGTGATCTGACTAAAGAGCCTCTGGTTCAGTGTGTGGATGTTAGAGAGAGGGGAAGGATTATGAAGCCCAAAGGAGCCAGTCCTGGAATATTACCAGAAGGAGGGGGTATTGGAAACATTCTCTGAAACAGAACCAATAAAATCTGACCCTATGTACATGCTTTCCTACAAACAAAAGTTCCACAAACAAACCAGAAAACATCAGTTATTCCAGGAGGAAAAATGTGTGTAATTAGTAAAATGATCAGAACCCTCCTCCTCCTTTTATTTAGAAGCTCTTTGTCCTAAGACTCTGGCATGTATGAATTCTTTGAAACCTAGTTTCATTTCCACTGATTTTATTCCAGATGCTAAGGATGAGCCAAATGAGTCAGATATTAAGATTTATTTTTTGAAATTGTCCAGTGTGTTTCAGCCAGTTATCCTCTATGACTGTGCAATTCAAAAACATCAGAGTTGTCTAAATTTAAAAAAAAAATCTTTTAAGGCAAAATTAAAAGAGCAGGACTTCCAGGAAGATGGCAGAATAGGATAGGCTGAGTTCCCTGCTCCATGGGACAACTAGAGAAGTGACAGAAAAATGACTGGGACAGCAGTTCCAGGGTGCAAGTGACCTGAGAGGGTCTTCTACAATATAAAGGGAGGTCCTGGAAGAAAAAGCAGAGAAATTGGGATGGAGAGAATGGAATGAGTTTAAATTCACCCTTTAAACTAAGAAACCTAAAAGCTGGCCATATACACTGTATTTATTTTGTCATTAAACATATGTTCAGTTTACTCACAATTTTCAATTTGCTATAAAAATGAATCTAATAGCACCTAGGAAAATATTACTTTAATGTGACTCATTTTCTTTTCAAAATACATGTGTACTGAAGGATATGATTTATGTCAGAAATTGACTTTATAAGAGATTGGATAAGCCCAAAGTCAAATGACTTTCCTTCAATGGGAAATGCTATTAAAGCCTTAACATTTTCAGATGTTGAAAAAGGCAATAGTATAAAGTAACACACATATAATGTATTGTTGGGCATATATATAACATATAGAAATTCATATATGTGTAATATATTTGCCAATGGCAGCATAAAGGTGTGCAAAGGAACAAAGCTGTATTAAGCTAAGGAAATGACTACAGAGAGTAAAGTAATAATTATGACAATGTATCATTGGGTTTGTTATTAATTGATGTAATATATATATATATAATACTATAGAAAAGAAGGGAAGAGAATAGAGCCATGTAAGATATAATATTTCTATTTATCACTGGAAATAAGCTAAGATAAAAATGAAGCTGATTTTGATAAGTTAAGAGGTTTATAGTAAACCCCATGGGAACTACCAAAAAAAAAAAACCCCTCAAAAATGTGATAGTGAACAAATCACTAGAAAAATGTAAATGCTACATTACAAAATATTCACTTAATACAAGAGAAAGCATGAAAAGCTGAATGAATAGAATAACAAAAAAGACATGAAACATATTATAAGCAAAAAGTAAAATGGCAGATGTAAATAAAGCTTCATCAAAAATAACATTAAATGTGACTGGATTAAACAATCCAGTCAAAAGGCAGAGATAGTCCAAAATATATAAAGAACTCCTACAACTCAACAACAAGACAAGTGATCCAATTAGAAAATGGACAAAGTCTGTGAACAGACATTTCTCTAAAGAAGATACAATAAGCGCATGAAAAGATGTTCAACATCATTAGCCATTAGAGAAAAGCAAATCAAAACCACTATAATGAGATACCACTTAATACTCCAAGGATGGATGAAATTTTTTTTAAAAAAAGGGAAAATAACAGGTATTGACAAGGATGTGGAGGAATAGAAACCCTTGTACATTGTGGGTGAGAATGTAAAATAGTGCAACTGCTGTGGAAAACAGTTTGGCAGTTACTTAAGAAATTAAACATAGAGCTATCATTAAGTACATAACCCAAAGAATTGAAACAGATACTTGTACACCAACATTTATAGCAGCATTATTCACAATAAACAGTGAAAACAACCCAAGTAAGTGTCCATCAACCAATGAATGGACATACAAAATATGGTATTTCCATACAATAGAATTGAATTCACCCATAAAAAGGAATGAAGTTCTGATACATACTATAACATGCATTAACCCTAGAGACATTGTGTTAAGTGAAATAAGCCACACACAAAAGGACAGATATTGTGTGATCTCACTTCTGTGAACATTTTTAAAAAACATTTAAAAAAATATTTTTATTGACAAATCTTCACAAACATACAGTCCATGCATGGTATACAATCAATGGCTCACAATATCATGACATAGTTATGTATTCTTCACCATAATCTTTTTTTGTATGAAACATAACCACATACAAACACAAACATTCTTACCATATGATCATTCCATTCTTGTTATATAATCAAAAACCCACAAAATCATCACATAGTTGTATATTCATCATCATGATCATTTCTCAGAACATTTAGATCAATTCAGAAAAAGAAAGAAAAACAAAACAGAAAAAAATTCATACATACCATACCCCTTACCCCACCCTTTCATTGATCACTAGGATTTCAATCTACTAAACTTAGTTTAACATTTGTTCCCCCCATTATTCATTTATTTTTAATCTATATGTTCTACTTGTCTGTCAATAAGGTAGATAAAAGGAGCATCAGACACAATATTTCCACAATCACACAGTCACATTGCGAAAGTTATATCATTATACAATCATCTTCAAGAAACATGAACTACTGGAGCACAATTTTCTACATTTTCAGGCAGTTCCCTCCAGCCTCTCCATTATACCTTAACTAAACAGGTGATATCTACTTAATCCGTAAGAATAACCTCCAGGATAACCTCTCGACTCTGTTTGGAATCTCTCAGCCATTGACACTTTGTTTTGTCTCATTTCGCTCTTTCCCTTTTGGTTGAGAAGGTTTCTCAATCCCTTGATGTTGAGTCCCAGCTCATTCTAGGATTTCTGTCCCATGTTGCCAGGAAGGTTCACACCCCTGGGAGTCATGTCCCACGTAGAGAGGGGGAGAGCAGTGAGTTTGCTTGTTGTGTTGGCTGAGAGAGAGTCCACATCTGAGCAACAGAAGAGGTTCTCTTGGGGGTGATTCTTAGGCCTAATTTTAAGTAGCCTTGACATATCCCTTGTCGGGTTAAGTTTCATATGAACAAACCCCAAGATTGGGGGCTCAACCTATAGCTTTGGTTGTCCCCACTGCTTGGGAGAATATCAAGAATTCTCCACTTGGGGAAGTTGAATTTTCCCCCTTTCTATGTAACTATTTAGAATAAAGAAATTCATAGAGACAGAAAGTAGATAAGAGTTACCGGGGGCTGAGAGTAGGGAGAATGGAGAGTAACTGCTTAGTGGGTGCAGAGTTTCTGTTTTAGGTGATGAAGAGGTTTTGGTAATGGATGTGCTAATGGTAGCATAATATTGTAAAAGTCATTCCAGTGGTACACTTAAAAAAACAGTTAAAATGGCAATTTTTATATTACATGTTGGCATATTTTTTTGAGGCAGAGATTATCAGAATGGATTTTTTTAAAAAAGCATAATCCAATTCTGTTTTCTACTGGAGGTACACTTTAGATTCGAAGATACAAATAAATTGAAAATAAAAGGCTGGAAGAAAGGTATATCACACAAACAGTAATCATAATAAAACTGCAATAGCTACAAGTATACCAGACAAAATAACTTCTAAAAAATGGCACTAGAGATAAAGAGGGGTATTTTGTAATGATAAAAGGGTCAATCCGTCAAGAAGATATAACACATAAACATTTACCCCTATAGCAGAATACCAAAATATGTGAAGCAAAAACTGCCATAATGATGGGAGTAATAGACAATTCAACAATAATACTTGTAGATATCAATACCCCACTTTCAAAAACGGACAGAACCACTAGACAGAAGATCACAAGGAAATAGAAGATTTGAGCAACATTGTAAATTAACTAGACCTAAAGACAACTGCAGAACACTTCATCAAACAATATAATATATATCTTCTCAAGCACACATGAAGCATTCTCCAGGATAGACCATAAGCTAAGTCATATATCAAACCTCAGTAAATTTAAATTTCACAATGAAATGAAATTAGTAAACCATAGCAGAAAAAAATGGGAAATGCACAAATATATAGAAATCAAACAGCATACTCCTAAATAAACAATAGTCAAAGATGACATCAAAGTGGAGATCAGAAAATGCTTTGAGATACATAAAAATCAAGACACAACATGTCAAAACTTATGGGATGCAATGGTGGAGTTATACAGAGAAGGTATGATTTAACAAGTGAGTATGACTGCTGAATCATTATATTGATATTTCTTTTACTCTCCAGTATCTTAGAGCAACTAGAAGTAAACACCTAAAATTATGGAATTGTAATCATCACCAAACTCTGGAATCTGTTCTACAACTAATTGTTGCAATGTGCTTTGAAATTTATTGCTTTTTTGTATATACATTATTTTTCACAAAAAAGAAAAAAAGTCTATTGTGATGATAGATGCACAGCTATATGATGAAAAATTATGTAATCATGCAGTACATTAAAGAATAAAAAATTTAAAATCTTTAAACAAAAACTTATGGGATGCAGCTAAAGCAATGCTTGGAGAACAATTTATAGCTATAAATGCCTATCTTAAGAAAGTAGAAAAATAAAAAACTTAATGTTCCACCTTAAAACATGGGAAAAAGAAGAGAAAACTAAACCTAAATCAAACTGAAGGAAATAGAGATAAGAATGGAAATTAATGAAATAAGAAATAGAAAAAAATAGAGAAAAATCAATGAAACCAAAAACCAGTTCTTTGGACACATCAACAAAACTGACAAGCCTTTAGTTAGATTGAGCAAAAAATAAGAAAGAAAACTCGAATCATGAGAACCTTAAAGAAATAAAACTATTGTAAAGAAAGCATGAACAACTGCTTGCCAATAATTTAGATAACTTGGATGAGATGGACAAATTCCTAAAAACACACAAACTACCAAAACTGATCCAAAAAGAAATAGACAATTGGAATAACCATAACCAGTGAAGAGCCTGAATTGGTGATTCAGAGAAGGAAAAAGAAAAAAACAAAAAAAAAAACAAAGACTAGCCCAGGCCCAGATGGTTTCACTGCTGAAGACTACCAAACATTTAAAGAAAAATCAATACCTAGGGCCACGGTGGTTCAGCAGGCAAGAATGCTCGCCTGCCATGCCAGAGGACCTGGGTTCAGTTCCTGGTGCCTGCCCATGT
>PVIY010006025.1:0-29811 GCA_004026745.1 Myrmecophaga tridactyla | reverse complement strand
CAGATGCAAATATCCTCAAGAAAATACTAACAAACTAATCCAGCAATGTATAAAAAAGAATCATATGCCATGATCAAGTGGGATTTATCTCAAGCATGCAAAGATGGTTTAATATCCGAAAATCAATTTATGTAGTACCTAACATTTAAAAAAATAAAAATGCCAAATCAAATGATCAATAGACACAGAAAAAGCATTTGACAAATCCAGCAACTTTTCCTGATAAAAACACTCAATAAAGTAGGATCAGAAGGAAACTTCCTCAACTTGATAAAGGGCATCGATGAAAAACATGCAACATCATGATTAATAGTGAATAACTGGATATTTTCCCACAAAGTTCAGGAAAAAGATAAAAGATGTTCTCCATTGCAACTTCTATTCAGTATTGTACTGGAGGCTCTAGCCAGAACAATTAGGCAAGAAAAAGAAATAAAAAGCATCCAGTTGGAAAGGAAGAAACAAATATCTACCTCTACTTACAGATGACGTGATCTTCTACATAAACAAATCCTAAGGAGGCTACTAAAAAACTATTAGAATAAACAAGGTTAGCAAGATTGCAGGATACTCAATATACAAAAAATCACTTATATGTCTATACATTTGCAGTATAAATGTGTAGTGTATATGCATAGTGTAAATGTATAGTGTATACTGTGCATTTGCAGATTGTTCATTTGCAGAACAATCTGATATGAAATAAAGAAAACAATTCTATTTACTATAGCATCAAAATAATGAAACAAAAATAAATTCAACCAAAAAATACAAAATTTATCATTTGGAAACTACAAAATATCATTGAGGGCGGGCCACGGTGTCTCAGCAGGTAAGAACGCTTGTCTGCTGTGCCCGAGGACCCGGGTTCGATTCCTGGTGCCTGCCCAATTGTTAAATGGCAATAATTCCCAAACTGGTCTACAGATTCAGTGCAACCCCTATCAGAATCCCAGCTGACTTCTTTTTGAAATTTGCAAGCTAATTCTAAAATGTATATGGAATTGCAAAGGAACCAGAATAGCCAACACAATCTAAAAGTAGGAGGACTAACTTACTTATTTCAAAGCTCACTACAAAGCAACAGTAATCAAGACACAAAAATATAGGTGCATGGAACAGAGGTAAGGGTCCAGAAATAACCCATTTGTTCTATGATCAACTGATTTTCGACAAGTGTGCCAAGACTATCCAATGGAGAAAGAATTCATAGATAAAGAGCACAAGCAACAAAAGAAAAATAGATAAATTAGATCTTCACTGTACTTAAAAAAACATATGTGTGCTTCAAAGGACACTATCAAGAAAGTAAAAGAAAAACCTACAGAATGGAAGAAAATAATTGCAATTCATATACTGGATAAGGGTCTAGGATGAAGACTATATAAAGAACTCTTTCAACTCAATAATAAAAAATCAAAATAACCCAATTTTAAAAAGGCAAAAAGGTGAGGGGGTGGGGTGTAAGGGTAGTTCAGTAGTAAAATTCTTGCTGCCATGCAGGAGACCCAGGTTCGTTCTCAGCCCATGCATTTCCAAAAAAACAAACAAGTAAACAAAGAAAGAAAAACAAAACAAACAAAAATTCAACAAATGGCACTATAATAACGGGATATTCACATGGAAAAAGAATGAAATGTGACCCCCGCCACACAGCATACAAAAAAAGGGGAAGAGGAGGAAAACCCCGCACGTCTTTTGGGAGCAGGGACTGTACGTCTCTTGAACACCACTGCAGCGTAAGTATCTGTGGCACATAATGTTCAGTGACTAGAATGTCAGCAGGTTTCTATCTAACTAGTAGGACAATGGATAAATTGCTTTCTTCTTCCTACTCTTCTCCGTTTTCTACTTCTATATTGTACATTTATAACAGGAAAAATAAACCTAATTAAAAATAATTAACCATTTCTTAAGGAATATCCCCATATCTTACCTGGCCCCTTGCATAACCCAGAACCCAGTTCCAAGGCCTGGACTCACCTTTCTGTAAGATGTCCACATCGTCCTCGCGTATCTGACTCAGGCTTAGCCTCTTAGCTGTTAATCCTAAAGGTAAGACAGATGTAAAGTCCTTCCACAATTCCTGGACCTTTGGCCCATCCCTCTCCCCAAGCCCGGTAGTGAACAAGGACCAGTTCCAGCAAGGAATGTATCTAGGAGATGTCTTGCAGCCTAGATATCGGTGTCTAAGTAAAAGAATAACTCTCAGAGCACCGTGTGAGCCAGAAATATATTGCTGGTAGGTGACAAATAGAGCATGAGCTGATGTTAAACTTCATGGGGTTCCTACACCAATTAGAAAGATGAGCAAATATTACCCAGGGTTGGCAAACATCTGGAGTATGGATATTCTCACACAGTACTGGTGAGAGGAAGAAAATGATGCAACTATTTTAGAGGGCAGTTTGGCAATAAGCATACAAATCCTTAGCATTATACATGCCCACTGGGCCCAGCAATTCCATTTAATTATCTTAACAAAATAATCATGATCGTGTGTAGAGATTTAACCACTTGCGTCCCTGCTTATAAAAAAAAGACACAGGGGCGGGCCACGGTGGCTCAGCAGGCAAGAATGCTTACCTGCCATGCCAGAGGACCCGGGTTCGATTCCCGGTGCCTGCCCATGTAAAAAAACAAACACAGTCTCAATATTAAAAAATATGGAATGATTAAATATTAAAAATATGGAATGGTTTAATTCCATGAAATGGAATTAATATTATGCAGCCATTATAAATAAATGTTGAAGAATATATAATGACATGAGACAGAAAGGGAGTCTTTATGTCTTGCATTTTTGAAAATGCATATGTATGCATGTTGTGTGTGTGTATATATATGAGTGTGTGTCTAGTATATTCTTAAGAAAAGGACTCCAGAATATTAGCAGAGATTATATCCAAATGGTAGAATTGTTTCTAGTGATTTTTATTTTCTTCTTTTTTCCAATCTGAAATTTTCAGATTTTCTAACATCATCACATACTATTATTGCAATTAGAAACAAAAATGTTTTGGAAAACCCATAGGGTTCCAGTGAAAACCATAGTTTTGTTCCCCGTTCAGATGCATATGGCGCTCTTCCATAAGGCCTGGCCACAGAAGATTGAGGCAGAGAAACATAGCCTACTCTTCCTCCCCTGGTCTCTCTAAAGCAGAATTTGAGGCCCAGTCACAGGGCAAACTCTCTAATCATGTCAAAGCTAGGAAAGGAGGTGACCTGCTTCTTATCACCATGGTCCTGGCTTAGCCCTTTAGCAGAAGGTCAACGGAGACACTGCTGGAAGAAGGAGGGATGGGTCACCTGGAGGGCCAGCTTTACCTATGAAAGTGACTGAGGCTGCCCTTACGAAGGGCTGAGGGCTCTTCAGGAAGCCAAAGCTCTGGAACAGTAACTCCCCAACAAGCTGTGTTCTGCTGGTGCTCACCTGCAAAGCCAAAGAGGGTGGCACTGACCAGAGAGGTGGGGTCCTGGGAACTTTGTTGTATTACAGGCCTCACAGCTGTGGCCCTCTCACCTGTCCACAGAAGCAGCATCTGTCCTCAGCCTGCTTAAACTGCTTGAACCTGAAGACTCAGACATTTCAGCCCACACCACCCCACCCCTGGCAATAGTGTAGGCTCTGTAAGAAGTTCATAAAAGATTTTATTCCTTGGGATCAACTAGATAAGGCAGGAAACAACTGATATGGAGCCAAGAGACCCAAGTCTGAATCCTGGCTCAGACACTTATTGGCTTCAGTTTTCTCATCTGTAGAGTTGAAATAAAACCTGCCCCTTCCCACCCCCTCCCCCTATCCAAAAAAAAAAAAAAAAAGAAAGAAAGAAAACCCACCCAATTTCCCCAATACAATTGTAAGGCTCCAGTGAGATGTGAAAATGCTTTCTGAACTTTGACCTGTGTAAGGGATTCATAAATTAGGATTACTGGGTTCTCATCCACACATTCTTATTTCCAACGACATAACTGGCCCATCCAGTTGGATTCCTCATATGTAACTTATTTCTGATTTCTGAAGTTAAGATGCACCAAAACGTGGATCACCTAATGGCACTCCAGAACTCATGTCATTCTTAATCTCCTTGCTTACCCTTTAATTTGTTACTTTTTTACAAGGGTTCCTGCTCTCTAGCTTTTCTTGACTTCACAGGAGCCATGATCTCAACACCATAACTACGTACTGAGTCCTGAAGGCTCCTGCCCACATCTCTTCCTACCAGTCTAACAAGAAGACCTCGGACCTACTGCCATCTGCTAGCCTAACATGACCTCCCTGGTCTCTGAAGGCAGAGATCGGGATCCTAGGAGGATCAAATATGGAGAGAAGCATGGATTGGCATCCCAAATGTGGGTTCTCAGAACTTGCTGATGATAAAGAATGAGAATCAAGGAATTAAAGGAATATATTCTCTGTTAGCCCTCCCTTCCTTGCCTACCTAGCCTACTGTTGAGTCTCCAGCATCAATATTGTGACCTGGCTTCCCCCAGAGACTCTCACTCACCAGGTGCTTGCATGTTTCTTCCAACACCTGGATATGATCACTAAGGGTAGTATGCCGGAAGGTCTGTGTGAGCGATGACCAGCCAATCACATTAGTCCATTCAGTCAGGGCCCCTCCACAGGCCTATGGAATGGAGAGAAAGGAATTCCCCAAACCTTACTCCTATAACTCTTCAGAGCTAGGCCAGGAGGCTAAGTGAAGGATAATGAAACTAGTCCCCAAGGGGCTTGGTTGGGGTATAGCGGCCAGGGTCAGGTGAAACAGGGGCCCTTATTCATGGTAAGGGACAAATATGGCTTCAAGAGCAGAAATATCAGGATGAGACAATGGCACCAAAGAGAAGGTAAAAGTGCTCAGAACCAACCCCAAAAGTTAGGTATAAAATGTATATCCAAGGGTGATATCATGAAAAAAAAAATTTAAAAAAGAACCAAAGAGAAGGGGGTCTAGCAGAAAGGGAGGGGTTGAAGGCCTGAGGCTGGTAGGACAGAGGTCATCAGTACCTTGACCACCTCAGTATTGTTGTCTTGAATGCTGAGCAACAGTGGGACTAGAAAAGTGTAGATCTCTCTTCGGACGGAGGGTCCAGGCTTGAATTTGTCAATTCGACGTAGCATGTGGCCCAGAGCAGAGGTGGCCGAGATCCTCACCTGGTCCCTCTCCTGCCATGAAGAGCAAAATAGTGATGGGGAGGCTGTGGATTCCCTCTGGCCCTGCCTGGCTGGCTTCCATCTCCCACATCTCATTTTCCATGTCAAAAGTACACTGATTGCATTGTTTACATATGTAAAGACAACACAATTTGTGTATCTAAGTAATTCTTCTCTTTAGACTCCTAGAGCTAATAAATCACCTTGTTAAGGCTTGGCACTAATGAAACCAAGGTCAGAGTTTCATTTTTGTCATGAACCATATCTTCAGCTTATAATTTTATTCAAGAATGACAAATTTAAAAAGAATACATAACAGTTATCCTAGTGGTACTATAGATAAAATTGTTTAAAACTATTATTAGCTTGTGCTGATTAACAATGGTCACAAACAGCTAAACTTTGTACACTTTCAGGAGTATATTATATATTAATGCAGCAAATATTCATCGAGCACCTGTCGTGAGCTCAGCACAGTGCCAAATAATAGACAAAGTGTGACAAGACAGATAGTCCCTGCAAATGCCTGTAGGATATGGGAAACAGACATTTTAACAAGTTGAATTAACACATTATTATTTTTTGCACAATGAGCACAATGGCTAAATTGATGATTCAGTGTTGGTGCTTTCATTTAAAAAACAAATGGAGGGGCGGTGCAGTGGTGGCTCAGTGGCATAATTCTTGCTTGCCATGCTGGAGACCTGGGTTCGGTTCCTGGTGCCTGCCCATGTGAAAAAAAGAAAAAAGAAAAAAACCACAAATAGAAAACGTATCACATGCAGATTAGCTCAAGATGGGTCATTGAGCACTGCTCCAGCCATCCTTTCTTGCTCCAGATTTCTAGAAGAAATTGTAGAGATAGATTTTTTTTTAATCCATAATGACTCTAAAATATTAGAAAAGAGGATTAGGGTATCCCTGAAAGACAACAGCAGATAGCACTGGCATTAACATAGAAACCACAGCCCAAAGTGTGGGCAAGAAAGAACTCCTGCAGAAGGTAAGGGTGCTTCTAAGGCTGTACCATAAAAGAGAGCGGAAGAGGACTCTGGGCAACCTACATGGTGGTCCTTTGTGGTGCTGGCGTAGGAAGAGCCACATAGCTCAATTTCTCCCTGCACCCTGCTCTCCTACCATCCCCCTTACCAAGTGGCAAGCAGCAGACACGTGTATCTCCCAAACTGAACAGGCCATGTGAGTGTTACGCATAGGGAGCTACGACAGTGCCTTGAGTGTTTGGATATCACCCAAGAAGATTAGGGAGCCCTATACTCAAAAGACTGGCTACTGGCATATCCAGCTGTCCACAGATTCCTTGATAAGTACCCCCGTCCTCACCATTACTAAAGTCAGGCTGCAGTAATAGGCATAGCTTCCATGGAAGGCCAGCAGATAATCTCTAATCAAAAATGGCTACCAACAATCACCAAACATCTCAGAAAATCAGTAGCACAAAAGAGAGGAACCATATTCAAGAAACAAATGAAAAACTCAGCATTCGTGGACACAGTTAATAATATAATCTGAACAAAACTTCAGAGACAGTACAACCAAATCCTTAGAAATATTTTTAAAGATATTGAGTACAATTTTTTAAATGCTTGGAAATTCAAACTTCGAAACCATAAATGAATGAATGAATGAAAGCAGGCAAAAGTAAGGCAGTATTCACTTGGAATAATGTAATAGCTATTGAGATATCACACCATAAACCAAAAGAGAAAAATAAAAAGCACCTGCTTCATAAAAAAATTAAAGTGCAAGGGATAGGTTGAATAGCAGCTAACAGTGAATTAGTAGGAGGAAAATCAGTCCAGGAATTCTTCCAAAGTGGACTATAAAAGAACAAAGAGATGGAAAGAAAAGTTTAGAAATGTGGAGGATAAATCCAAAGACATTCCAAAAGAATAGAACAGAAAGAAGAGAAAGGAGGACATGCTAAACAAAATAACAGAAGACAATTTTACAAGAGACAAAGTCACAGAGGATAAAACTAGAGGGCTTAAGTGAACTGCAAAAGGTCATATGACCACATGATTAGTGAGGCAGCTCATGGAACAAGATCTTATGTCCTCTGCTTCGGTGCTCTTTTCATGTCACTAGGCTGCCACTGTACAGGTGATGACAATTTAATATCTCTTAAATACACTATAAATTATGAGTTTCACTTCCAGCAATATGGTAGCCTAGATAACCTACAATCTTCTCACTACAAAAAACTTAAGTGCTAGATAAATTACTAAAAAAAAAAAATTTTTTTTTCAAACGTGTAGCTGAGCTTTCAAGAATATAAGGAAAATTCCCAAGGGCCCAAAATGAAGAGATTGCCGACGCTTCGGCTACCTTGGGGAGAAAGGAGATTACTGGTCTCAAGAAACCTTGGGGCATAGGTTTTCATACATACCTTTATCCTCAGCTGGCATGCAAGTCGGCCAGAAACCCAGGCATGAGCACTGAGGCACAGACAGAGAGAGCCCCCAGAGAAGCCCTCCACTCGTGGCTCAAGGAGTCAGATAGGGAATTCAGAATGCTCAGAGAGTGGGGAAATCCCCCAATTCTTTTTCTTCTCTCCATCCTTCCATGTTGCAGCCCCCAAGCAGGCCCCAACAGGTGCATAGAGGAGCCAAAACCCAGAGAGGGAGGTTTTGGGGTATGGCATGTATGAGTTCTTTTTTTTTTATGATTTCTTTTTGTGAAGTGATGCAAATGTTTTTAAAATGATCATGGTGAAGAATACACAACTATGTGATAATATTGTGAGCCATTGATTGTATGATATGGTTGGGCTGTACATGTGTGGATGTTTCTCAATAAAAATATAAATACTAAAAAAGAGGGGAAAATGCACAATAGAATACCATACAATATTTAAATATCCAATAAAGAGCTTTAAAAATAAATAGATGAATAAATAAATAAATAAATAAATAAAGCAAGCCTGAGTTTTCTGGCCAGAACACCAGAAAAAGGGAGCCCCAGGGAACTATAAAGTACCAGGGAGGCTGAAGAAGGGAAGACGCCCAGGAAATGATCCTATAAAGTATTTTATGAACTCCTGGGATCACCCAAGCTGTGCATGCCTAAAGCTGACCCTAACCAGCATAACAGAAACTTTGAGCACTAACCTACAAGATAGACAACTGACCTGGTCCCAGACTGGCCACTGAGTTAACTTCAGAATAGCAAAGGCATTGATCTTGGAATTGACATTGAAATCACAACTCATACAAGACTAGTCGGAAATTACAGCCTGAATTTAAGCAGGGCAATTATATGCCAAAATGAAATGTATAGGATTTAAAGAACTAGAGTCTCATAATGTAATATTATTAATGCCCACGTATAACTCAAAATTACTCAGAATGCAAAGAAGCAGGAAAATCTCAACTCACATGAGAAAAGATAATTGATACGCCAACAACAGGAGTACAGATGTTGAAATTATCTGATAAAAACTTTAAAGCAATTATTATATAAAATGTTCCAAAAAGCAACAGGAAACACTCTGGAAATGAATATAAAAATAGAAAGTCTTAGGAAAGAGATAGAGGGTATAAAGAACTGCAGAAAATTTTAGAACCAAGAAGGACAAAATTAGACAGACTCAGTAGTAGAGTATAGACATCAGAGGAAAGAGTCAGTGAACATGAAGACAGATCAATAAAAATTATCCAATATGAATGGCATGGGTTGAATTGTGTCCCCCAAAAAGATGTGTTGAAGCTTTTAACTCCAGTACTTCAGAATGTGACCTTATTTGGAAATAAGGTTGTTACAGATAGAATTGGTTAAGACAAGATGATCCTGGAGTGGGGTGGGCCCTTCATCCAATATGACTGGTGTCCTTACAAGAAGAGACAGCCACACAAAGGGAGAAAGCCATGTAAAGACGGGGGCAGAGACTGAAGTGCTGTGGCTACAAACCAAGGAATAGCAAGAATTGCCAGCAAACCACCAGAAGCTAGAATAAGCAAGGAAGGGTTCTCCCCTTTAAGTATCATAGGAACAGGGCCCTGTGGACACCTCGATTTCAGACTTCTACCCTCCAGACCTGTGAGACAATAAATTTCTGTTGTTTTAAGCCACCGAGTCCATGGTGTTTTGTTATGACAGCCCCAAGAAATTAAGACACTGAACAACAGAGAGAAAAATGACTAAAATGAACACAACTTCAGGATCTACGAGACAATAAAAGATCTAACATTTGTGTCATCAGAGTCCCAGAAAGAGAGGAGAAAGAATGTGGTTCTGAAAAAAATGCTTGAAGAAATAATGGCTAGAAACATTCCAAGTTTGGCGACAAATTTAGAAATCCAAGAAGCTCAGCAAAGCCCAAGTAGGTTAAACCCAAAGACATTCATGCCCAGACACTTCAAAAACTACTGAAAATTAGAGAACTGTGACTGGGCAGAGTAAAGACATTTTCAAAGATTGAAACTGCTTGCTACTAACAGACCCTCACTGAAGGAAATACTAAAAGAAGGGGGGAAATCAATCTATATAAGGGAGGAAAGAGCCACAGGAAGGAAAGGTGAGCAAAGAAACTTGCAAGCATATGGGAAACATAAATAAGTATTGACTAAATAATTATGATGGTTATTATGATATAAAGGCTAAATTTGAGAATTTAAAAAGAAGGTGGGAGATCAGCACACAGCAGGGCCCCGCACCCCAGACCATGCATCCGCACAGTCACATCCTCCCTGCCACTGCGCCCACGCTCACAGGTACCAACCTAGCATCACCAACCTGCGCCTATACCTGCGCTGCAATGCATCAGCGCTCCGTTATACCCCACCCGATGCCCTGCATCCTGCTCCACACCCATCCTGCAAACACAGGCTTTAGACCACTGAAAGAAATCAACTTCCAAAGTAAACCTATCAAGATATTTACATGCCATGAAAGCAAGAGAAGATCACTAAGCACATCACAATGCAGACAGATACAGCCCTGCCTAAAGACTAAATTAAAACACCAGAGACACAGATGTTGGAACAACTAATCAAAGACGTTCATACAACTCTACTAAATAAAATAAATGGCTAATGACATAAAGGAGATCAAGAAGACACTAGAAGAATATAAAGAGGAATTTGAAAGAATAAATAGAAAAATAGCAGATATCACAGAGATTAAAGATGCTGTAGAGCAAATAAAAAACATACTAGAGACACACAACAGCAGATTTGAAGAGGCAGAAGAAGGAATGAGTAAACTAGGGGACAGGACAACTGATTTCAAGCACTCAAAACAGCAAATGGCAAAAAAGATGGAAAAATTTGAATTGGACCTCAGGGAAATGATGGACAAAACAAAGCGCACAAATATAAGAATCACTGGTGTCCCAGAAGGAGAAGACAGGAGCAAAGGGCTAGGAAGAGTAGTTGAGGATACAATGGGGGGAAACTTCCGAACCCTTATAAAGGATATAAATGTACAAGTCAAAGAAGCTCTATGAACTCCAAATAGAATAAATCCAAATAGGCCTTCCCCAAGACACATACTAATCAGTCTTCAAATATTGACGAGAAGCAGAAAATCCTGAAAATGGCAAGAGAAAAACAATCTTCTACATACAAGGGAAACCACATAAGACTGAATTCAGAAGACTCAACTGGTACTATGGAGGCAAGAAGGCAGTGATATGATATATTTAAGATCCTGAAAGAGAAAAACTTCCAGCAAAGAATTCTGTACTCAGACAAATTGTCCTTCAAAACTGAGGGAGAGAGTAAAATTTTCACAGACAAACAAATCGTGAAATAATTTGTCAACAAGAGACCGGCCTACAAGAAATACTAAAGGGAGTTCTACCAGTTGGAAAAAAAAGACAGGAGGGGGAAGTCTGGAGGAGGGCACAGAACTGATGATACCAGTAAGAGTAACTTAAACGACAAAAAGAGGAAGAGGGAAAAGAATATATAGATCTGATGAATAAAATCTAAAAGATAAGATGGTAGATTCAAGAAATGCCTTATTAGTAATGGACTAAATTTAGCAATTAAAAGATACAGATTGGCAGAAAGGATTAAGAAATATAATCCAGCTATATGCTGTTTACAAGAGATTCATCTTAGACACAAGGATATAAATAGATTGAAAGTGAAAAGATGTTCCACGCAAGTTGTAATCAAAAGAAAGTAGGAGTAGCTATACTAATAGCAGACAAAATAGAATTTAAATGTAAAGACATCATAAGAGACAAAGAAGGACACTATATATTAATTAAAGGAACAATTCACCAAGAAGATATAATAATCATAAATGTTTATGCTCCCAATCAAGGAGCTCCAAAGTACATGAGACAGACACTGGCAAAGCTGAAGAGAGTGATAGATGTTTCAGCAATAGTAGGAGACTTCAATATATCACTCTCCTCTATAGATAGAACAACCAGACAGTGGATCAACAAGGAAATAGAGAAGTTAAACAACTTAATAAATGAATTAGATCTAACAGACATATATAGGTCTTTACACCCCAAAACACCAGGATATACATTCTTCTCTAGTGCTGATGGAACATTCTCCAGGATATATTGGGGCACAAAACAGGTCTTTATAAATTTAAAAACATTGAAATTATTCAAATCACTTTCTCTGATCACAATGGAATGACGCTGGATCTCAAAAATCACCAAAGAATGAGAACATTCACAAATATATGGAGATTAAACAACATACTCTTAAACAACAAATGGGTCAGAGAAGAAATTGCTAGAGAAATCAGCAGCTATCTGGAGACAAATGAGAATGAGAATACAACATATCAGAACTTATGGGATGTGGCAAATGCTGTGCTGAGAGGGGAATTTATTGCCCTAAATGCCTATATTAAAAAAACAATAAACAGGGGTGCGAGGGTAGTTCAATGGTAGAATTCTCGCCTTCCATATGGGAGACTTGAGTTCGATTCCTGGCCCATGCGCTTTCCAAAAAACAATCAATGAAGCCAACAAAAACAAACAATTCGAGAGAATGTGCAGAAAGAGGCACACTTATCCACTGTTGGTGGGAATGTCAAATGGTACAACCGCTGTGGAAGGCAGTTTGGTGGTTCCTCAAAGAGCTAAATATAGAATTGCCATATGACCCGGCAATACCATTGCTAGGTATCTACTCAGAGGACATGAGGGCAAGGACACAAACGGACATTTGCACACCAATGTTTATAGCAGCATTATTTACAATTGCCAAGAGATGGAAACAGCCAAAATGTACATCAACAGATGAGTGGATAAACAAACTGTGGTATATACATGTGATGGTATATTATGCAGCTGTAAGACAGAATAAAACGATGAAGTATGTAACAACATGGATGGACCTTAAGGACATTATGCTGAGTGAGATTAGCCACAAACAAAAGAACAAATACTGTACGTATCACTGATATGAACTGGCATTAGTGAATAAACTTGGAGAATTTCGTTGGTAACAGAGACCATCAGGAGATAGAAATAGGGTAAGATCTTGGGTAATTGGAGCTGAAGGGATACAGATTGTGCAACAGGACTGATAGTAAAAACTCAGAAATGGATAACACAATACTACCTAACTGTAATACAATTATGCTAAAACACTGAATGAAGCTGAACGTGAGAATGATAGAGGGAGGAGGGCTGGGGGCACAAATGAAATCAGAAAGAAAGATAGATGATAAAGACAGATGGTATAATCTAGGAATGCCTAGGTGTATAATGATAGTGGCTAAATGTACAAATTTTAAAAATGTTTTTGAATGAGGAAGAACAAAGGAATGTCATCACTGCAGGGTGCTGAAAATAGATAGTAATTAATATTTTAAAATGTCACCTTATGTGTGAGACTAAAGCAAAAAATGTTTATTTGTTACAAAATTTATATTTTGACTAGTGCATTTCCTAATATAACTTATGTAGATAGTTTGATTGAACACCATAAGTACTTGGAATCTCAGGTAGGACATGAGATTTTGTTGGTTTGTCCAGAGTGATGCCCCGATGAATCCCAGAGGGATTTGATCAGTGAGTGGAAAAGTATTTGCAAAGCCCCCTTCGGGGAATGGTGAGAACGGGGAGAAATTCAACTTCCCCAAGTTGAATTCTTCACATTCTCACAGTGTGGACAACCAAAGCTATAGGCTGAGCCCCCCGTCTTGGGGTTTGTTCATATGAAACTTAATCCCACAAAGAATAGGTCAAGTCTACTTAAAATTTAGGCCTAAGAGTCACCCCCAAGAGAGCTTCTTTTGTTGCTCAGATGTGGCCTCTCTCTCCAGCCAACACAGCAAGCAGACTCACCACCCTCCCTCTGTCTATGTGGGACATGACTCCCAGGGGTGTGGACCTTCCTGGCCATGTGGGACAGAAATCCTAGAATGAGCTGAGACTCAGCATCAAGGGATTGAGAAAAACCCTAGAATGAGCTGAGATTTAGCATCAAGGGGTTGAGAAAACCTTCTCGACCAAAAGGGGGAAGAGTGAAATGAGACAAAGTGTCAATGGCTGAGAGATTCCAAACAGAGTCGAGAGGTTATCCTGGAGGTTATTCTTATGCATTAAATAGATATCATCTTGTTATTCAAGATGTAGTGGAGAGGCTGGAGGGAAATGCCTGAAAATGTAGAGCTGTGTTCCAGTAGCCATGTTTCTTGATGATGATTGTATAATGATATAGCTTTCACAATGTGATTGTGTGATTGTGAAAACCTTGTGTCTGATGCTCCTTTTATCTACCTTGTCAACAAACGAGTAGAACATATGGAATAAAAATAAATAATAGGGGGAACAAATGCTAAAATAAATTTAGTTTGAAATGCTAGTGATCAATGAAAGTGAGGGGTAAGGGGTATGGTAGATATAATCTTTTTTTTTTCTTTCCTGTGTCAATTTTATTTCTTTTTCTATTGTCTTTTTATTTCTTTTTCTGAATTAATGCAAATGTTCTAAGAAATGATGAATATGCAACTAAGTGATGATATTGTGAATTATTGATTATATATTTTGATGTTTTAAAAAAATAAAAATAATAAAAAATAAAAAAAATAAGAGACTGTGGAAAACTAAAAGGGGAACGTATAAGGAAGAACTATGGAGGAATTTGCTTAACAATTATAACAGTTGAAATCCTTTTAGAGAGGAAATGAAAAAACAAAAGCAACAATAACAAGGGAATTTACCAAATTAGTCTTTTTAAAAAGGTGATGGAAAATTTTGCTTTCATGTTTTCTTTTAAAAAGAATTAAAACAGAAATGATACTGTTAAAAAAAAATGAGAACGCTACAAATGCCAGAACAGGAGTACTACAGGTATGTGTGGCGGTAACACCATGCCCCTTCTAGCTCTAAAACTCTACGATCTGTAAGGAGGATGAGATCTCGAGTACACTGGTACTGGTCTGGGAAATTCAAATTTCTGAGTCTTTGGGTTTTTGCCCCACAGTCCTAGCATTCTAAGGCCCTTGTATTGTTTGGGAGGAGGGTGGAGTCATTAGTTCTCTCCCCACTCTTCACTAAGAGTTAGAACCAATGTCGTATCAACACATCACCTTTTTTCCCAGTGGCCCCCTGAGGGGACTTCCGGTGAGAGATTAAGACAATGAAAGTGGGCTGCAAAACATGCATGAAAGTGGGCAGACATTTGGGACATGGCTTAGGCACTACTTCAAGTAGCCAGGTCTCCTTTTCTCTGTCCCTCAGTTTCTTCAGCTTCCAACCACAGTCCCTTAGTCCTATCCTAATGCCTCTAGTTCAGCTTCCACGGTTCATCTTCAGCCCCAGCCCACAGTGGTCCCAACTCATCCCAGGGATTCAGGCCCATACATCGTTGATGAGTGGACGCAGTTGCTTGGAGATGCCACAGAAGACCACCTTAATGTCCTGTCCCTGTCCGTGGCAGATGATGTTTCGCAGACTCTTCACTGCCTGCACGGTCACTCGCACCTCGTCCTTCAGGAAGACTTGCAAGAGTGGAACCAGGCTCTTAAGAATCTCTGACTATTTGGAAGAAGGCAGAAATCACTCACCACCCTGCAGATCACTCAGCACTCTGGGGAGAGGGGTCTGATAGGTGATAGGCGGTGCCTGAGAGAAACTGAACATGGCGAATCTGGGGGCTGGACACATGAAGGAAGTAAAAGACTGGTGCTCAGGAGGTTTGAAGAGACTCATGAGAAGAAGTCTATACAGTCCTAGAAACTGGATGTTGTAAAGCCTTGGGGTGGGGGGCTAGGGAATATACTAGGCCCAGATGACTAAGAGACCCAAGAGAAGTAGAGTAAATGCTTCAGCAGCGAACACTTAATACACATTTGGTCCTCACCTTCCCTGCACTGCCCCTCCCCACTCTTACTTGTCCTGGGTGTAGTGCCAGGTTACTGATTCCTCGAAGCCCTACTTCATTCATGATGAGGTTGGGTTCCTTGATCCACTTGATTAGATTTCCCAGAAAGTCTTGCCCCAAGGTCTGAGCCACTGATCGGTGCCAGAGGAGCTGTAGGGGCAAGGAAGAT
Organism: Myrmecophaga tridactyla; assembly: GCA_004026745.1. NCBI lineage: Eukaryota > Metazoa > Chordata > Mammalia > Pilosa > Myrmecophagidae > Myrmecophaga > Myrmecophaga tridactyla. The sequence continues at coordinate 14,156 of PVIY010006025.1, read as the reverse complement.
TATGGCTATGGATGGAGAAAAGGTCATGGGTACCCAAGTCCCCACCGCAATCTTCCCTTAGGCCCCACACACAGGTAAGGACTGTGCCCCATTGAGAACAGTGGTAAATCTACACACCTGGGGTGGAGACTCAAGGTAAGGAGTTGGGTTGTAACACTGAGAAGACTTGAATTTTGATCCAGGTGCTGGAATCCATGGATCATTCTGGGAAGACTAGAGTCACTATCCCCTCCCTAGGGTTTCCCTGACTCCTATAACCCCAGGATGCACATTTTAGATTACTTTATACTATTTTTTCTTTTCTCCTTTCTGGGACAAGTTCCTCTGCTACAGGAAATGATTGACTAGGGCTGCTGAGCACTCTTGAGGAATTCACCTGTGCATAGAAGGTCCTGGCCAGGATCTTCTGATGATCATCCAAGCTGTAGAGCAGGTTCCTGACATGGTTCAGGATTCGATGCAGTATGTAGGGTTCACAGTTCTTCACAATGCCACTGGGATGGGATATAGGAGGCCAATGGTTGCTGGGGGAAAGTGGGAATCAGGAGACCAGAGGGAATCAGGAGATCAGAGAGCTGGGAGGTAGGGAAGGGAGGGTTGAAGGCACCTATATTTGAGGGCTGGGACTTGGGAGATTTGGGGTCAGGCAGCTAGAGTGTTTCCAGGGGTGCCAGAGAAATGGTCCTACCTTGTCAGCTCCATGATCCCTATGTAGAAAAACTTGGGGCAGGACAGAAGGTCCCAGCAGCGATGCTCGTTTGCATAGGACACCACTTTATTATACTCAGCAGCCAATATCACCAGCTTCACTGCCTCCAGGGCACAGCTGAAGGCCACCACCATTGAGTTTGTGAGAAGAAAAGGATAGAAGGATGGGCACAGCATTACACCCTCGTTTGCACCCCTATGCTGGCAAACCAGGAGATAATGCCCCATTCTGTTAGCGGGGTTCTGCTTTTCTGCTAACAACAAGACATGGCTCTGTGGAACCCAGGTCTAAGTGCACATCCACTTGCCCCTTCAACCTGACCCTTGTACAACCACAGAGTCCTCTGCAAGGACAAAATTTGGTTTCCAAATTCTGGTCTCAGGGGTACAAAAGCAGAATTAGGATCTCTGTTCACCTCTATACCCATCAAATCAGAATCTCTCTGCTTGACTGATTTTATTTGCTTTCATTTTCATAGAAGATTGCATTTGAATAAAGTGATCTGAGGTTAAAAAAATAAGAATATTGGTGATCACTTATTTGGAACTCCAACCCCCATTTAACAGATAAGGACACTAAATTCCAGCAGTGACGTACACAAGATGACACAAAGACAAAGCCAAACCAGAGGCCAGACTGATTGACATGCCAAAACTGCAACTGAGAGAAGGACATGGACATGACCCTGTCCTTGTCATTGACCTTCTAATTGACCCTCTTTGTGTATGGAGTCATGAACATGGATACAAGCAGGTGTGTGAGTCAGCATACAGGTGTGTGCACTACAAAGATTAACAAAAGACTATCTTCATGAAAAAGTGAAAATATCCTGGAGCACGATGCTGCGGCACCCACACCTACATTCTATCCCCCCTCTTCCACTGTTCTCTTTCTCAGTATCCCCCTAGTCGTCCAGGGACCTCAAGAATTGACTAATTTTGTTACTCTATCACCTGGAGATTAGGCTTACCTAGTGGGATCAAAGGGCTTGCTCTTGCTGCCTGGGACCCCCTCCTTACTGTATACCACCATCTTCTGGGGAGCGTTCTGCTCAATCACCCAGTAGAGATGACACAGTACAGATATGAGCAGCCGGGGGTAGAGTTCCTGGACAGCCTCTTGGCACAGGGACCCTGACAGCATCTCACACAAGGCGCATGTCACCTAGGAGAGGACACAATGGAACGGGGGAAGCAGAATTGACCGAGCCTGGCCAAAGACAGAAAGTAACTCCAGGATCCCTCACTGAAAGACAGAGGCTGGAGTCCCCACCACAGCCTCTCCCTGTCACTGCCTGAAGGGCACAGTACACTCTAATTCAAGCTCATGAGACATACCCAAAGACTGGAAACCCACAGCTCATCCCTAGGGAAGTGAGAAGGCCACACAATCATGCACTCCCCTGACATCAAAAATGAAAAGGGCATTGATTCTAAATCTTCAGCAGAGAGGGCTTTTTGGTGTACTTTATCTACCACAATTCCAGGCCACCAAATCTCCTTTTCCATCCTCCTTGCCACACACCAGACTTCTTCTTTTATAGAAAAATGAGTGCCAGTACCAGAATCAGGAGTTAGAGAAAGCTGATGAACTGCACATCAATTTCGTTGTCCATAAGACATAAAATTGATATCTGCCCTTGCTACATTATGCAGTTCTTGGGTATAAAAGTGCAAAAAAAAAAAAAAAGAGAGATTAAAGTGCCCATCTAATGTACAGGATAACTGTAATTCTAGTGTTTAACCCGATCCCCTTGGCCCCTCCTCAAGGCTTGCTCCCACCACTCAGATACTCTTGATCTTCAGCTCTGGCCCCAAATTCCCAGAATGCTAAGTTCTCGGGCCCCCTATCCTCCCTGGTACTGACTGCCACAGGCTGGGAGGCCATTTCCTGGGATTCCAGTGTGGGATGGTACTTTTCCAGGATGCCGATGAGCAGCTGCAGGACTTTGAGTGTGGTCTCTCGCTGGGTGCCAAAAGCCTTCCACAGGGCCAGATTGGTTCTGCAGAATCCAGGAACAGCTAAGGTCATGGACCCTGTGAGCATGCTCCTAGGGCTAGTCTGGTCTCTGGCCCATGAAAAGCCAGTTCTCAGGGGCTAGAGGGAGTAAGACCAAGAGGAATTGGCCAGAGTTGGAGATTAAATTTGATTTGGGCGAGGCCAGGGATAGAAAGATAAAGTGTCCCCAGGCAGTGGTTTTTATGCTGGGCTTGGGGTGGGTCGGGGGAAGGTTGACTGGGCTGGAGGACTGCTCCTGAGCGGCACCTATTCCACGGCAGAGGCCTGTTGAGCAGCATGGGCACCACAATTTCGGAGTTGTTGCCTGCCAGCGAGCACATGGCCTGCAGGGTCTCCTCCTTAGTGCTGGGCTCCAGCTGTGAGTTGAGCCGTTCAAGAATACCCTCCACAACTTCCTCAATCTACAAGGCAGAGCCAGAAGAAGCCTCAGTAACTCGTTCTCTGCTTCTTTTCCCTCCACTGCTCTCCTGACAATTCCCTATACCCAGGGGGCTGAGCTGCAATCCTGCCAGTGACTCCTCTATCAAGCCGAATTCTGAAGTGTCAGAAGCCAGACCAGTGAGGGCCACGGAAGGAACTCCAGAAGTTGGTGCCAAGGTTTCCTGCTCAAATGCCTTCCACAACCCAAAAGTCTAGAGAGGAATTCCTGGGCCAATCAGCAGGCATAGCACCCTCCGGGAGCGAAGACAAAAGCCCTGGGGACAACTCAGGTCTTCTCTCCACTGGGATCAGCTTTCAATTCTTGAAACTACAAGGTCAGTTGGCATTGGATGCAGAGTACTTTAGGCTCTGCCTTCCCAGGGAAGCCCGTTTAGGTGAAGTACCATTTCTGGTATCTGGGACAGACAAGTCACATAAATGAGTGAAGGTAATTAGTATTGGGGGATTCACATGGAGTGTGAGGATACAGAGAGTCCATGTCCCATGGGAAAAGGACAATGACCACTCAGAGAGTTGTCCTAGGTGATCCCATTTAAAATTTTTTCCAGTGAAGTAGGAAATGTCAATTTTTATGCCAACTTTCCCATTTTTCATGTTAGCCTAAATTTAAAGCAAAAAAAAAATACTCAAAAGTCAGAGTCATTCCACAAGCTTGCTGGTTTGCTACCCACAGCCTTACCCTTCCCAGGGGTCTAAGCCTCCTGATACCCAGGGAAGCAGGGTGAGTCCCCCTGACAATGTTTTCTTGGGCTCTGGCTACTAGACCCTCCAACTACCTACACCCCATGCTCATGGCTGTTGTCAACTGAGGAGCCAACCCCTAAAAGAGGAGGCATTGCAGTTATGAGCTCAGGTCTGCAAACCTCAGAGCTCAGGAGAACCACAGAGGAAGGCTAGCCCAACCTGCATGTTAGAAGTGAGTAAGTCAAGGTCAACAGAGGAGAAGGAACTTGCCCAGGCAACTGCCTACCTATCACTGGTTAGTAATAGACCCAAGGCTCCTGGGCTGTTGTCACAACTACACTCTACCTTTATCATGTCCCTGCCTCGTTCTTTCATGACAGCACTCATCAGCTGGGCTGCAGCCAGGGACACCTTGGTCCTGCTGTCGGTCAAGCCCTCCATGGCCGTCAGCACCAGGGTGCTGACCTGGATCTGGGTGAAGTACTCTGCAAACGCCTGTAACGGGGTGGGATCAGTCGGACATGCCCAGGTCCCTTCCCACCACCCCCAATCCCGCCTGAGTAAGCCTGTGTCAGTCTTCCTGGTTAGGGCAGAGGACAGAGAGCATCTCTGGGGAGCCTACATTTGTCCTAGGCCTGGGCTGTCTGCTTCACTCCTAGAGGACACTTGAAATGGGAACAGATGGGAGGAGAGAACACTGATCCCAGGCGTCAGAGGAGAGCTGGGAGAGAAGGGCATGGGCTAACATCCTTCGTGACATCTCTGAGGCCTAGATTGAGTCTACACATGACTTATGAAGAATGATTAGCATGAAACAAATGCTCCTGGGGGAATGGGTGATAGGAAAGGATTAGGACTCATGCTATTCAAGGGGGAGCATGTGGTAGCTTCCTGGACTATGACTTCATCAGGCAGGATGTGACAAAGAAAACTGGCATGTCTTGCTATGGAGGGAGAAGAGAGATGGGATGGAAGAGTCCCACCCAAGGAGCCTATAATCTTGAGGCCCAGGCTCTCCCCTCTTTCTCTCTGGCCCTACCTCTCACCTTGGCAATCTTGAAGGTGTTATTATAGAACACATTGGCACTGTAGACTTCACTCTTGCCCTCTTCTTCCCACAAGCCCTGTTTTTTCCTTCCCATCTCTGAAACAAAGACAATGATCCCATCTCTCAGATGTAGAAGGTTTCTTAGGATCCCCTTTCCCACTTCCAACAACCCTGTCCAAGTCCAACACACCTGCTGAACTAAGCCTGCTGGGGAAGATGTGCATCCCATAGGGTTAGGAATAGAGGAATGGACAGAAGGATAAGAAATGGTAAGATAATGTGGAAGGAGTTCCTACTTTGCCTGCCCCAGAGTGGGAAAAGAATTGGGCAAGAGTGTGGGGCTTAGCCAGAATGCAAGAAACAATTCAAAAGAGCTGTTTCCTGAGCCTGGTTTTTGTCCTGTGAGGCTGTCAGTAGATGTCTGGGGGCAGGTTCCTCAATAGAAATGAGATGCTCAGGTGACTTTGTAGCTTTCACTTTTTTGGAATGGATGCAATGGGAAGGGATAGCCAGGCCTAAGTGCGAGGTTGGAGAGAGAGTGAGGAGAGAGGTTTCTCCATACTCTTTTGCAGCAGGAGGATGCAGTAGAGGTTGTAGACAGCCTGGGAAGACAGGAAGCAGATGTTGTCCACTGGGTCCTGGCAGCGTATGGCCAGGAGCCTTACCAGGCGTCCCAGCCGGGTGAACTCAATTTCTTTCTGGGGAGGAAAGTTGGAAGTCACATGTTATTCCAGCCATTCCCTTAGACTCTGTTACCACAGGAAAAGAATTAGGTGGGGTTACATGTATCAGAGGCATGCAGGGTGGTACTGGGTAAGGTTAATGAGAATGGAATTGCCCAGGTGAGTTGTGGACTATAAAGGACATATGGGATCAGAGTTTGGGATTGACCTCAGTGAGTATTTATTGAGATAAACTGAATCAAATGGAACCATATAGGATGGAATTGAATTGGTGGATGGAGAAAAGGGTGGAACAGAGGTGGGGTAAGGGAGGAAGAAAAAACCAAGGAGATAGTGGGTGGGACTGAGTGATGAGATTGGGATAAAGGTATGGATAAGGACTGCCAGAGAGGGATCTGGCCCCAGATCCAAGGCAGGCTCCCACTCACATGGAAATTGTTCATTTTCACAGTGAAGCCAAGAATCCGGGCAGTACACCACATGGCCCGTTCCCGCTCATGGTCCTTCTGGGAATTCAGCCATGTGTCCAGATACTGGAGGAAGAAGAGAATGAAAGCAGAGGCCGGTTCAGTTGCTTCCCAGGGGGCAGTAAGATAACCTTGAACTTGGCTTCTGCAGTGTATCAATGTCAGACTTCTGAGAATAGGATTTCTTTGATTGAGAGGCAGGTTGTATATGGGTCTGGCACCAGAAGCTTGGCATTTTTATATGCTAGCAATCCTCCCATTCATACTTCCTTCTTTCTATTGAAGGCAGTGGCTCTCAAACTGTCTGACTATGGTCCAGTCAGGTGGGCTGGGGTCAAATACCCCACAGTCCTCCTACTCACCTCTTCCCACTCCTTTCTAGAAAGAGAACCTGGTGATAAGAAAGAAGCATCTCTATTTATAAATTCAAGGGTGAGTTATATATAAATGTGATTGAGAAATATACTTATGGATGATTGCTATTTGAAAACCAAAGCATAAATTCCTCAACACTGGTAAATGACAGGCCCTAAATACCACCCATCCAAATATGCATCAGTACATGTCAACCTACAGAGCCCAATCTGCCAATGATGCAGTTAAACAAATAGCAAAATAGAATTGAAAAGGAAGAACAGAAGCAGGTGAAAAATCCATAACCAAACCAAAAAGAAAGTACTGATTCTGTACTGGTAAGCAAAAGCACTCTTCCTAAAGTTTGGGAATTCCAATTGTGCACACATGTGCTCTACATTTGACACTCAGACTCTGATGAAACACCCCAGTACCAAAGCTGAGGTCTCTAAATTCCATTTTCTACCAAGAGGAAGCCGAGCTCCTCAGAGAAATGGTTCATTCCGGGACTTAGACAAGAAATATGAAAAATGAGCTGCATCTGTTTGTCATACTGAAGCTATTGGAAACTTTTGGGTTCATGTTAAAAGAATTCAGGTGCTGACGTGCAGAGACTCCCATTTGACAAAAGATGGAACAATTACACATCAATAAGAATAATAGTTGTAATTATTTAAAACAGATAAATTATCTTTAAATTCACTTTAAGTTCAAATTCTTTGAGAGAAATAACCCACATGGGTCACCTTTAAAGGATGCTAGGAAATAATTCATTACTTTGAAAAGTGGCAAAAGGAAAGGATCAAGTGTTTTTATATATCTTGTCTTTACTATATAAGCTCTACCTCAAGGCAACCGAATAGTCTATAAAGTCAACTTCTTTTGAGGAAGAATTTTGGCTAAAAAACAAAGAAGTAATGACGGAATTACAATATCATTGTTTTGGATAAATACATTGAGGTATGTTCATTCAATAGAATACATATCAGTAAAAAAGAATGGCCAAATGCTGCAGGCAACAACATGGATGAATATCAGAGATATAGTGTTGAGTGATACTATATAATTCCATTCACGTGACGTTCACAAACAGGCTGAATGAATCTGTGGTGACAGAAGCCATAATAGCGGTGACCACAGAGGGTGACATTCACTGGGAGAAGATACAAGCAGAACATTCTGGAGTATTGAGAATGTTCTGTATTCTGACATGACTGGTATTTACACAGATGCACATATATGTAAAAATGTATCTAAGTGTACACTTTAGATTCGTACACTTAATTGTAGCAAGTTATATCTCAATAAAAGGTAAAAAAAAAAAAAAAGAATATCACCAATTTGTGACCACGAATGAATTAATCGATCCAAGCAACCATCATCAAAGCCTCTGAACATCACAAATACAGAGACAACCAGACACTTTATGCCTCTTGGTATAAGAAGACAAGACTACCTGTGAAGTAACCTTGCCCAAAATTGAACCTGAATCTAATCAATAGATATAACTGTTAACTCACCCCAAAAGGATACAATAGCCACAATGTAGAATGTGGGAATTTTACAGGACAAATGACTCGGTTTCTTCAACATATAAAGTATAAAGAAAAAAAATACAGAGAGGGAATATTGAGATTAAAAGAGACTCAAGGGAGAACTTCTAGTTGATGAATATGGTAGGGTAAGATGCTCCACTGTGCCGTTCCCACATAGAATCTTTGAACAACTAGCAAAAATGGCAGTCATCTTCTTCAAAACTCCAGAAAATAGAAAAAGGATCGCAGTAACTTGATAAATGAATCAAGAAAGTGCAACTTTAAAAATGGTAGAAGCTAGTGGCAGCCTTTCTGGCCCCTCCCTCAGGCTTTCCCTAGCACAGGGCAGAGCCAGCCTGTGCTCCCATTTTGGGTCCCTGGCCCTATTCTGGAGGAAGCAGAGTAACCTCCACATGCATACTGGGGTCCCTATATGTCACTGCCAATCTGTCTGGTGGTAACCGAAAGACCAAACTAGGAAATATGTCTCTGGGTCACCCTCCTAGAACTTGCCCTGCGAGCAGAAGCAGCTTGTGGACCACCAAAGCAGTGTAAGAAACAATTAAGCTGAGGCAGCCTGAGGTAAAGGATTACCTGCTAGATGATATATGATAGCGCATGCTGGAGTGATGGAAAATCTACTGCATAAGGAGCAGAGAGGACATTCAGATTCCTACAAATTGGAGAATTCTTAAGGCCATGAACCAACCCAAGCCCAGGACAAGACACAGATTCAGAAGACAGAGAAGACCTTGCATTTCACTGCTGTTTCAGGCTGATCTTCACGAGGAGGCTAAACTCAGAAGGAAGCACCAGCCAACACAGCGCCGACGTGTAAAGCCTGTGAAAGATGCTTTTGGTGTTGCTGGGTTTTTGTTTGTTTGTTTGTTTAGGCTCCTGGCAATCAAGGATGGCTCTTCTCATATCATTACCTGGATACAGATTTAGGAAGGGACAGGTCAGGGACAAAATCCCAGATTTAACACATTAAAATATTAAACCGTACAGTATACAACAAAAGATTATAATACCAAGTAACATGAAATGAAGGCCAATCAAATGGAACCAGATAAAAGTTCAAAAACCATTAATGAAGAAGATCAGATATTGATCACGCTGGACAAAGACTTTTTAAAAATGATCTTCAATATGCTCACAGATGTAAAACATAAAGAAAGAACAAAAGGGTAACCGAGAAGCAGTGAATGGACAATGCGAGAATCTCAAAAAAGAGATGGAAATTTTTTTAGAAATCAAACAGAATACTGGAGCTAAAGACGACAAAAATTGAAATGAAAGCCCCAAGTGTTTCAACAGGTTCTGAAGAACTCTGAGAGTTCAGACAGCTGAAAGAGAAAAGCAATGGCTGTACAAGAGAATCCCAATAAGTTAAGTTCCAATTTTTCATGAGAAATCATGGAGGCAAAAAGGCAATGGGATGAAATATTTAAAGTTCTGAAAAAAAATTGCCAAGTAAGAATTTTATATCCAGCAAGACTTTTCTTTCAAAAATGGGGTAGAGATTAAAACAATCCCAGTTAAACAAAAACTAAGGGGGTTCATTACCACTAGGCCTTCCCTACAAGCCATGCTAAAGGGAGTTCTTCAGACTGAAAGGAAATGATACTAAGACACTGAATCAAAGCAGCATAATGAAATAAAGGCCCCCAGTAAAGGTAACCCTATGGGTAATTATAAATGCCAGTACTATCGTACTGTATTTGTTTGGGTATGTAGCTCTACTTCTTACTTCATTCAGGTGCTGAAATGCAAATGCACAAAAGTAATGATAAATTGATGGTTCTTGACATACAATGTACAAATATTTAAGTGATAACAAGTACAAAAAAGGGGAGAGGAAGAGGTAGAGGAACAGAGTATGTTTATGCTATTGAAGATAAGTTATTATCACATCAAATAGGATTGTTATACATTTAGGATGTTAAATTTAAGCCCCATAGTAACCCATAAAAAATACATTAAAATATATTCAGAAAGAAATGAGAGGAAACTCAAAATGGTATAACACACAAACAAAGAGTGGAAGAATTGAGGGTCAAAAATAGGTACAAGGCTTACAGAGGCAAAATAACAAAATGGCAGAAGAAAGTCCCGCATTATCAGTAGTGCCTTCAAATGTAAATGGATTAAACTGTCCACTCAAAAGGCAGATATTGGCATGATACAACTCTATGCTGTTTACAGAAGACTCATCTTAGATTGAAAAACATAAGTAGGTTGAAAGTGAAAGGATGGAAAAAGATACATCATGTAAGTAGCAGGCAAAAGAGAGCTGGAGTATTTATATGAATATCAGATAAAATAGACTTTAAGTCAAAAAAGTTCCTAGGGATAAGGAAGATCACCACATACTGACAAATGGGCCAATTAAATAAGAAGAAATAACAATGAAAAATCTATATGCATTTAAGAACAGAACCCTCTGTTTTTGTTTGCAAGCTGCTGGAATGCATTATACCAGAAACAGAATGGCTTTTAAAAAGGGGAATTTATTAAGTTGCAAGTTTACAGTTCTAAGACTGTGAAAATGTCCAAACTAAGGCAAGGCTTTCTCAGTTGGAAAGGAACATGGCAATGTCTGCTAGCTTCTCTCCAGAAATCTTGTTTCATGAAGCTTCCCCAGGGATATTTTCCTTCTTCATCTCTAAAAGTCTCTGGCTCCATGGGCTCTCGTGGCTCTCTCCAAAATGGTTCCCTTTTAAAGGGCTCCAGTAAGAAACCCCACCTTGAATGGGTGGAGACACATCTCCATGGAAACCATCTAATCAAAAGTTACCATCCACAATTGAGTGGGTCACATTTCCACGGAAACAATAAAAAAGGTCCCACCCAGCAATACTGAATGAGGATTAAAGAACTTGGCTTTTTCTGGGGTACACAACAGATTCAAACCATACATATCCAAACAGTTTGAAGCAAATATTGACAGTATTGAAGGGAGAAATAGATGGCTCTACATTAAAATAGGAGACTTTAATACACAACTGTCAATAACGGATAAAGAGAGGTGGAGCAAGATGGTGGCACAGAGAGGTGTGGGATTTGGTATGTACTCTAGGACAACTACTAAATAGCCAGGAACTGTCTGGAACAACTGTTGGAGGGACTCCATGACTGATACACATCATACACCAGTCTGGGATGGCTGGAACGGCTGAGATCACAGCACAGAACTGTAAGTCTCCCAAGCCATGGAGGCTGGTTCCCCTTTCCCACTGGCACAGTGAACTGTTTTACTTCCCCATGGGAAAAAGATGCAGTTTCTTCCAAGAGCAAGAAAGGTAGCTCAACCAAGCTCCAACTGAAGAATTAATTAACAAATTCGGACTGCTGAATAAAAACTCTGAGCACAGATATACTTGGAGCAAGCATGAAAGGATCCTGGAGGTTTCTCCCCAGGAGAGAGGAAGGAGGGCTGACAAAAACAAAAACAAAGAAAAAAGAGGCTTTGGAGTTGACCAAGCTCACAGTACTGGAAAAGGGCTGTGCCCCAAGAAAAGGGGCACATAGAGCCTGGTGCCAACTCCAGCTCTTGGTTGGCAAACCCAGAGGACTTGAAAAATGATTTCTTTCCCCCTTTCTTTTGTTCACTTTTAGCTGCCTGTTTTTAAGCTGTAGGCTTTAGCACTACTCCAGGCAAGGGTGGAGTTAAGGAATATCTGAGAGATAAAGTCAGGTGAAGAAGATAATCCCCTAAAGGGGGATATCTTCCCCCAAGAAAATGGGAGGTAGGGCAGGGTCCAGAACAAGTGGCAGCTCTCATTTAGAGAATTCAAACCCCAGGCCTGGAAAACAGAAACAGTTTAGGCCAGCCTTCTGACTCACCTTCTGCACAACTATGCCCCTGGCAGGGATAGGGTCTGCTGAGAACTAAAGACACTGCATCACTTTACACCAATGGGAGCTGTGGGCTGACACACACTACCTGCTAGACAGGACAGGAATAACACAGATTCAAGAGGAAAGACTGGAACCCTACTGGATCTTGTCCTCAAGAAAACTTAATACTGATTACACCCTCATCTTGAGTCCTGGACCTGTCTTGTCTGGGAAAATCTGATTAAGGTAGATCCTATCTGGCAGGGAAAGATCTAGAAAAACAAGAGGTGTAAAATTCTGATCAGTCAAACAGAAGCTAACCTAGAGGTCTAGAGTACATTGAACTGAATGTCAAAGAACAGATATGGAAGAAAGCCAACCAACAAGAAAACCCTAGGTAAAAGACAGAAAACAACCTCCAAAATAAACTAATTAAGGAAATCAGATGACTAGACACCAACAAAATATCATGAGTCATACTAGGAAGAAAGAAGATATGGCCCAGTTAAAGGAACAAACTAACACTTCAAATGAGATGCAGGAGGTGAAACAATTAATTAACAATGTCCAAACAAATCTTCTAAATCAAATCAATGAGTTGAAGGAAGATATAGGATATAAAGATATAAAGAAAACATTGGGATGATCATAAAGAAGAACTTGCAAGCTTGAAAAAACAAATGGCAGAACTTATGGGAATGAAAGGCACAATTTAAGAGATGAAAACCACAGTGGAGGCAACAGCAGATTGAAGAGGAAGAAGAAAGGATTAGTGAACTAGAGGACAGGAAACGTGAAATCCTACATACAAAAGAACAGACAGGGAAAAATATGAGCAGAGTCTCAGGAAATTGAATGACAACATGAAGCACATTAATATACATGTTATGGGTGTCCCAGAAGGAGAAGAGAAAGAAAAAGGGGCAGAAAGACTAATGGAAGAAATAGTCAATGAAAATTTTGCATCTCTTATGAAAGACATAAAATTACAGATCCGAGAAGCACAGTGTAGCTCAAACAGACATTTTGTCAAATGTCAAAGACAGGGCGGGCCATGGTGCCTCAGCAGGCAGAGTGGTTGCCTGCCATGCCAGAGGACCCAGGTTCGATTCCCAGTGCCTACCCATGTAAAAAAAAAAAACAAACAAAAATGTCAAAGACAAAGAGATAATCCTGGAAGCAGCAAAAGAAATGCAATCCACCACATACAAGGGAAGCTTGATAAGACTGTGTGTTGATTTCTCAGCAGAAACCAGGAAGGCGAGAAGACAGTGGTATGAAAGAGAAAAACTGTCAATCAAGAATTCTATATCTAGACTTCTGGGTCAAGATGGCGGCTTAACAATGTGCGCGTTTTAGTTCATCCTCCAGAACAACTACTAAATAACCAGAAACAGTACAGAACAGCTCCTGGGGCCACGTCAGTGACCAGACACACAGCGTACCCCAGTCTGGACCAGATGGACCGGCTGCAAGCACCCCCCAGAACCGCGAGTTCCCAAAGCTGCGGCAGCCAGCGCCCCTCCCCCACAGGCTGCTTCCCAGAGGGGAAAGGAAAGGACTTTACCAGCAGCAGGGACTGGGCACAATCAAATGCCAATTGTGGAACTAATTAACAAATTCTGACTACTAAAATTAGGCCCCCAGCCTAGGTGAACCTGATCAAAGCAGAGGTTGCTCATATTTGCCCCAGCGCCAAGGGGGCAGGACTGACAGAAAAAGGGGAAGAAAAAAAAGAAGGAAACAGAGGTTTTTGTGGCTGTGTATCTACAAAGGCTTGACTGCCTCGGGATACAGCGGCAGGACTTTTCAGGCTGCAACTGCCCCAGGCATAGGCAGAAGTGAGCTCTTTTGGGGGCTTGTCTGGAGACTGTGCCTTCCCCAGGGCAGGGGTGAAGCCCAACTCAGGTGGAATCCCTCCCTCAAGGAATTCAGACACCAGAGCTTGGTAATTTGAAGCCATTAAAACCAGCCTACAACTTCTCCTCTGTCTCCACCACGCCCCCAGCCAAAGTTAAAGGCACCGCATCATCTTATGCTGGTGGGACCTGCAGTCGGACAAGTGCCACACACAGGGCAGGATAAGAAAAACAAATTCATCCAGCAAGAAAACCCTAGGTAAGAGAAGTGAAAGCAATCTCCAGAATAAACTAATTAAGGTAATTAAATGCCTAGATGCCAGCAAAAAATAACAAATCACACTAGGAAAATTGAAGATATGGCCCAGTCAAAGGAACAAATCAACAATTCAAATGACATACAGGAGCTGAAACAATTAATTCAGAATGTACGAACAGACACGGAAAACCTCATCAAAAACCAAATCAATGAATTGAGGGAGGATATAAAGAAGGCAAGGAAAGAACAAAAAGAAGA